>JASDQU010242805.1:167761-180405 GCA_032191745.1 Picea mariana
CTTTTTATTTCTTTCTCAGGAGTCCCTGGGTGAAGCATCTCAAAGGTTTCATTTTGTCTCTTAACTCTTGCCAGCTACTTTTACCCTCTAGGCCTTTAGCCCCTTCTTCCCACAAGGCAAGGTACAACTCTTCCTAGTGTAGCAAATCCAATGCTCGAACCAAGGTAGGGGGAATATGAGAGGAATAATGATGGAAAGTGGTAAGTATGGAGGGAATGGACGATGACCTTTCATAGAACCACCCAGTGTCAACTCATCCTAAAGGGAGATCAACTTACTAGGGAATTATGTCACCCTCTCAGGTATGAACAAGTTAAATAACATAGTTTCCAAGCAAACGTTATGAAAGGAAAGAGAATTAAATGCAACATAATTAAGTTCTTAAATAATCAGAGTGATACATACCATGATACCTGAACTCATTACCTCATGGAGAAATACTTACTGCTACTTCAGGACCATGTTGGTGGGATGGATGCTGTTGCTGCTGATAGATGGGCTACACTGAAGAAAAGATGGGCCCTACGGGGCCATGCTCAAGTCATCCAACTCTCAACAATCCATGTCTAGGACCTACGGGCCTCGAAACACGATCTCCTTAGTTATTCCTAGGACAGGGGATAACATCTGGCTCCAACTCAGGGACATGTGCTCACCGTAGAGTGCATGAGAACCTCAACATCTATGGTATGGACTGTATCTTCTAGATCTCAATAAAATGCATTAGTAATCATTAGAGTGGTGATATCACCCCTTGCTCATATATGATATAAAATAAGGATAAGCAAGCATATATACATAAATGGAAAATACAAAAATGAAACTACACTACACTAGCATGATAGGCAGATGGTATATACAATGGATAAAAATGCCTAACTTACCTCTACTTACCTGTTGGTTGAATGCTAGGTGTAGTCAAATAACTAGTGAAACCATCCTAGCAATATCTCATAATTCCTGCCTCTGTGACTCATCATAAACCAAAACAATGAAAAGTTAATCACAAAAATAACATGAGTTAGAAAATGTATTGCATCATTAGAAATTGTAAAGTCTAGCTCATGGAGGCAGGAGGGAGGGACAAAAATATGACAAGTCACACTCTTAGGAAAGTTCTCAATCCATCTCAGAAAGGGATCGTAAAAAATCAAAGGTTCAAAGGACTGACTCAAAGAGTCTGAAAATTGGCCACCTTGGACATCTTCACATCCAGAGGTCTGGGAAGGGACTAGTAAGAACCTAGAGGATGATCGATAATTTCTTAAGGGAAGGCTGAAAGAACGAGATAATAAATTTCTTCTTAAGGTATTCAACCTACCCTTGAATTCTAAAATTAGGATTTTCCTCGGAGAAAATTTAAGACAAAGGACATGTTTCCCAACTACACCTTTAGTGACATAGCGAGGTAAAGTAGTTGAAGGGAGTTGGAAAACCTTGTCACAAGGATCCTTTTTTGGGAAATAAATGTCCTCACCTTTATCAATATCTGAGCACAACGATGGTTGATAATATTCTTCATAGAATAAATCCAAGTGATCAAAGGAATACTCATCAAAATCCTTAAGGTATGATTGAAAATCATCAGGAGAATATTGCACTGGGTCATCCTTGGGTGCTTGGAAAAATTTTGTAATTATATCATCATCTTGTTGCCAAATGTCAAAATTATTAGGAAGATCATATGATTGTTGTAAAGGCAACATTCAAAGATATCCTTCCATATCATAAATAGGATCCCCATTTGAACGAATCAAATCGCACTTACGTCTTCCAACATGTATGAACTCATCAATATTATCAACCATGTCACTACCTTTGTCATAACATGAAGGATTTAAAGCATCCAAGGGCTCCTCTAATACTTTTTCACTTTCCAAATCCTAAAATAAAGCATCATCAAAATCTTGGAAAGGGAAATAACTTACTGTGTTCACTTCTTGATGTGTAGGAGTGTCAATGGCTTGGATGACTTCATCAAATGGAAGAGGGTCTAGTACGTCATCCCCAAGACTTGTCTCTTTAATCATCTTTTCATCGAAAATGAAGGACCTAACTCTTCCAAGGGTTCCTTTACTTATTCACCTTCTGAATCATAGAATAAAGTGTCATAAAAAAACTGGAAAGGAAAATGACTCACCTCATTCTCTTCATCTTGTGCATGAGAGATAGGATCTTGGAGAGCTTCATTGGACGGAGGAGCGGATACTAATGCTTCATCCTCATAATTCACTTCTTTAGTTAAATCTTTATTGCATTCTATGGAATCATGGGAAAAATCTTGTTCCTCTACAAGGGGTTGAAAAATTTCTTCATAAATCTCTCCTTCTATATCAAAGGGTTCTTGGTATCGAGTATGGTACACATCCCTGAGATCTTCCACAATCTCAGTGGTGAATCCTTCGTCCTTTAGGGCTACTGTGATATTTTGAAGGGAATCTTTATATGTCTAGCATTGTGGTTTGAAAAACTCAATAAACCTACTGATGAGGTCTACGAAAGATGATATACCCCTATTTATGCAACAACCCTTAAACCAATCTTGCAAAAAAGATGGCAAAGAAAGTATGAAAAATTTTACCAGAACATCCTCCCCTTCCAATTCTATCTCACTTATATACTTCAAGAATTCTACCATGTGAGTATTTGGGAGGCCTCCAAATCTTGGAGAGTTGTTGAACCACTTTTCATCAAAATAATGAGGGTATCCTTGAAAACTTTTGAAATCAATAGTCGGATACACTTGTTCCCAGGGTGCCATGATCCCATAACTTAGAAATACCACAAAATTGAGAGTAAGGTGGCACCTTGGAAAAGGTTAGTGGAGTCACCAGATATCCTCTTAAGGATTATCAAAAGGATGAGGGAATCACCCTCAATGGAGTCACCAGGTAAGCTTTGTGAAAATAAGGCTTTGGATAAAGGCTTACCGAAAACGTGTCGTTGAGGAATATTGACTTAGTGTTCCCTAACAATGGTGCCAAAATGTTATCCCACAATCTGTACTTGCCTAAATCCTGAAGCAAGTGGATGCAAGATTGGCATAACAGGGAGTGACCTATCACTGTCATCTTAATAGGAAACCCCTTTATATTTAGGAGTATGCCACAGTAACCCAAGGGAGACGTCCCCAATGACCTGAGGGTTTGAGAAGGCTAAGGTAAAAGATATAAGAAAGTCCCACCTCTCTCACAAGTCACTCAAGTCAGAGGTTCTTTGTGTCTTATAGAGATGAAGCAAAGGGTAAATAAAGTGTACCTGCCAAGAACAAGATAACAAATGGGAAAGAGTACAATTTCCAAGTACCATATGATGTTAGTGCTTCATAAGACCATAAACCTATGAAAAATAAGTAAGCTGATATAAAACTRCAACAAGGTAATTATTTATAACAACAATGAATATTTTGTARCAACCACAACAATTATGCCTTAGGAATGCTTGAAAATGACTAGAAAATATAGCTCTAAGTTGACAGAATGACAACAATTTGTCAGAGGAAAAAAATGGCAATGTCTAATCATCTTTTAATGTTACTTTTGAGATGAATTTGCTGCTGTTAGATGGCTATAGCAATATTTTGCAACATCAAAAATTTAGTCGATGAATTAGTCTAGTTTAAGGTTAGCAAAAGTTAGTAAAAGTTTCAAGGAAGATAGTTTGAGAGTTGTTTGATCAATCAATCATTATAGTGAGTGGACTAGTGCCTTTTAGGGTGTATGGAGTCAACAATAGCAACAACAAATATTAGAGAAAAATAGCAATGATAGTACTTAGTAAAAGGAGATGGAATGGATGGAGGAGGTGTTGGTAACCCAAGGCCTCAAGCATCTAAGTCCTAAAAGAAAATTGGCTAGAAAGTAAGGAAACTTAAGCCCTAGCGAATTCTCTTTCCTTAGACAATTTGGAAATAATATACGCAATAGAAAATTAGAGTAGGGATACTAGAGTGCTAACATTTTAGGGCTCTAGTAGCTACTTCTAAACACGATGCACTTTGATAAATTTAAACAAGTGGAATACTATAGAGAAAAAGATAATAACTTGTGTTTCTCTCCTAGGGTTTTAAGCAAGAAATTTCATAATCTTTAAAATGAAGCAAGTAAAATTTACCAAAAGCATTCATTAACATAAATAAATTGTAGATTTTCTACTTACCTCACCAAGAATAATCAAGCCACACCCTAGTTGAAGATCCTCCACAATGAAGAATAGCCAAGATACACTAAAAATTGCCTCTCCAAGAAGTTGTGCACTAATTAGTTCAGCCAATAACCCTTAAAGAGGGCCAAATTTCAGACCACACACTTGAGTGATGAGTTCATGATAAAAAATGAGAGTCTTTTCTGTCTATTTATACAGTTTCAATGACCTTTAATTAAAATTAGATCAAAAAAAGGCCGACATGTACAAATTACATCAAAAATCCATTTTTTACATAAATGAAGTTAATTAAACCCTAATTTCATCTCCAGGGGTGATGTCATGCCTTTCAAGGGTGACGTTAGCCCCCCTAGGGTGAAATATTATGCCTCAAATGCAGAACGTTTGGCCTCCAACGGTCCTGAATGCTGCCACATGTGCCAACTAGCACAAAACTGCCCTCATAAATGCAAACCCTATCTGGATGACGTCTAGGGTCAAAATGATGATGTCATGAGATATCAAGGGTCAACATCCAGGTGGAAAGGCAAGACCCCCTGGGTCTAGGTTTTCTAGAGTGTCTCAGGGGGAAACGTCCTTCTTTATTCCTGGTGCAAGCCTCTAGTGTCTCTTTGCCCCTGGTTGGGGTCATTGCATCCATCTATGGGATTTTATCCCCATGGAGGTCCGAGCTAATCATTCCCCCATATGTACCTGTCCACTGAGAAAATTCCTGTAGAAACAACAAGTATGCCCTCCATGGGTTCATAAGTCACAGGGATCATAGCAATTCTAATCACATATAATAATCAAATTACCCAAACATGTGCATTAAACCCCCCTTTACCCAAACAAATTCTCAAAGAAGTTATGCAATTTAACAATTCAGGTTTGGAGAAGGTCTCGAGATGTCCTATTGGGATAATCTTTCTTAATTTTGGGGTGTTTCCTAGGTGAGAGACAATATAGGTCATGTATGTGTGTGTGAGAGGTGACACGGGGAAGTGTTTGAGCACAAGGTGCAGTGCTAACAGGGAAATGTAGGCCTTACCTGTGGGTGCCTTTGTAGAGGGCGAGCTACATCTTATCATGGATTCCATTTCTTCCTAGCCCATTCAATGCCTTTTATTCTTAGTTTTATTTCTTTTAATATTTTTTCTTTTCAAGGGAAGAGCTGGGGGACACTGTCCTGACTTGGTGACAAGAGGTGACAACGTTACCCACAAGAATTTCACGGAGATGAGAAGGTTGGATCGTGATGAGACCCCCTTTCTCTTGGCTATGCCACCAAGAGCCACTACCCTGGTTTGGTGACCATATAGATGGTAGTGTCATACCACTACATGCCCATGATCCTAATAGGCCTTCTCATGATGAAACCTCCCATCCACCAACTAGTACCTTGAGTTTTGATTTATCTTATGGGTCCCCTTTTCTTACTGAGAAAATTTTTATTGCTTTCTCAGGAATCCCTGGGCGAAGCATCTCAAAGGTTTCATTTTGGATTTTATCTCTTGCCAACTACTTTTACCCTCTAGGCCTTTAGCCCCTTCTTCCCACAAGGCAAGGTACAACCCTTCCTAGTGTGGAAAACCCAATGCTTGAACCGAGGTGGGGGGAAAATGAGAGGAATAATGGTGGACAATGGTAATTATGGAGGGAATGGATGATGAAATTTCATAGGCCCACCCTGTGGAAACTCATCCTAAAGGGAGATCAAATTACTAGGGAATTATGTCACCCTCCCAAGTATGAACAAGTTAAAGAGCATAATTTCCAAGAAAACGTTATGAAATGAAGGAGAATTCAATGCAACATACTTAAGTGCTTCAATAATTAGAGTGACACATACCATGATACCTAAAATCATTACTTCATGGAGCAAGACTTACTGCTACTTCAGGACCAAGATGGTGGGATGGATGCTGCTACTGCTGATAGATGGAATGCACTGAAGAAAAGATGGGCCCTCCAGGGCCATGCTCAAGTAATCAGACTCTCAAAACTCCATGTCTAGGACCTGTGGGCCTCGAGACATGATCTCTTTAGTTATCCCTATGATAGGGGATAACATGTGTCACTCATTAGGGTTTTTCATACATTGTCCTATATTGGATTTGGGCTGCAATTCCCTAGGTTGATGTGATGTCATTTTTATCTTATGAGTTGGCTTTGGAATGTAGTTGTTATCCATGTGATGTTACATGTGATCTTTCTATAATGACATATCTAAATTGTGTATGTTAACATTTGTATTGTTGTTTCAATGGGTAATTTCTCTAAGGGCGCTCACATGAAAATGATGGTAAAAAAAGTGGCAATAAGATACCTATGAACGTGTACACATACACGAATGCAATCACATTATTAGAAACACACACATGTTCATGAGCTTGCAACATTGGTGTTTCCTGAACCACCATGCGGGTTTCCAACTTGGCACTAAATCCCTAATTTCAAGAACACATGTGCGTGTGTGCTTAGAAGCATGCACATGCTTCTATTAATTTTTATTGTGCAAATAGGCTGCAGATGGTCCATTGTTACCCACCAAGCTGCACAATACATTTTACCTATCATTGAGAAAATTCATGAGTGATTAAAGGGGATCATGACGAACCATTGTACTTGAGTCTATTGATGTGGTAGTTGACTGGTTATTAGTAAGTTTCTAAACTTAATTGTTTTTGTATTTCATAATTTTTTTAAATTATAAAATAAATAAAAATTAAATTTCCCCCTCTTTAAATGCAACTTGTTTAAATAACATGGAGCATACACTTGGAGAAAACACAAACCCACCATTACCACATGAAGATAGACCAAAGCCCAATCCAAAATAAGTAAATATGAACAATGAAATCAATGAAGGGTTGAGGTCATTAACAATCCGTATAAATATTTTAGAAAAACTAGAGACTCGTGACTTTCATTAGCCACATCACTAGATTCCATCGTCACTTTAATTTCCAATGCCCAAGGCTAGCTATCTCATATATATGATTATAGGGATAAAGTGTTTGAATCTTATAGGACATGTCTAGATAGAAACTAGGTCAAAGACCTAACTATTTAAAAAAAAGACTTGATGACATTGTTTATTGACCCTAACATTATAACACAATCTCCAATAAAAAAAAAACACATTTACATGTAATGGTGCACTTTCCAACTATTTGTAGGAAATTGGATGGAAAGGTTGACTTAGATTGGATCATTGTATTTTTTTTCATCTATATTGATGCTTTTAGAGTGGAAAAATTTGGAGGAATCAACTTGTAAGGATATTTTAGTGTTAGGTCCTAGTTTGGAAATTTGGGGTCCGGAACCTTCCAGAGCCACTTTGAGGAATTAAACAACATTTTTTTGGGTTCTAGTGTCTACATCCTTGATGGTGTTCTACACTCCAATACCTTTCAAACAATGCAATCCATGGCTCAATCAGAGCTTGTATGTGAAAGTTATGCCTCTTCCAAGTTGACCTACCTTGTTGACCACCATGGCACGAGTGGATGCCACATCATCCCCCCCCTTACTCAAAAATATTGGGCTATCCACGTGTGGAATTTTGAGAAGATTCTAGAAGGTTCAAACCTGATCACTAATTGAGGGTTGAGGAAGTCAAAATCCTACCCCTAGATGACTATCGGGCTATGTTAAATATCATTCCACTAGGAGGAGAAGGGGTTCCATTCTTTAGCATTGTATCTATTCCATATTTGAGAAGAGCACCTAGGAGTGGTAATGTGAGAGAACAACAAATGAGGAGATATTTTGTAGTAGCCATATAAGACACATTGTTAAAGGAAACTCTACAGAGAGTGCCTCTTTCTTTGTACTTGCATTTGAAGAAACGAGAGCAGAGCGACCTCGCCTTCTAGATGGGTTTCCTCTCGTATTGGGTTTCATAGGTTATATATTATGTTTATTTGTGGATGGTTTGTGAGTATTTATTTCTGTTCTCTATTTTCACATTTCAGCTATTTCATACATTTTAAGTAGAAAACCAGTAATTAAAGAGTTTGATATCTAAAGAAAATTAACCTTCACAGTAAATATTTTAGTATTTTGTTAGATATGTTGTGACAAACTGTCTAGTGGAATATACATGGTAGTTTACAAATCATATTGGTATAAGAGTCAGTTTTCTTGGGGTATTTGTGGAAATTTTTAGGGATCCAGGAATAATATTAAGAATAAAGTCACAGAACCCAAGCCATGGTCGACAAGTTTGTTCATACCAACCCTTGAGATCTAGTAGAGCAGATATTTGTGAGGCTGGAAGAGAAAGTTTCTAACATATCTCACAATATGTCCCTCCTCATGGTGGCTCTAGAAAGAAAGATCAGATCGCTCAGAGAATCTGGAGGCTCAAACTTAGAGATCAGATCAGACGACAAACCAGGAATAATGAAGACCCAAAAAATGACTAATTAAAATAACCTAACAAAGAGAAGCCAAGCTCCAGTACCATAAACCCTTCACAATATTTATTCAATATGGAAGAAAATGTGGACATAAATACATACTAAGGTGAGATCAATGCATTAAAATTGAATCATTGGTTGCAACAACTAGAAGTTTATTTTATCGTTCACCATATAGATGAAGAATGAAACATATCATTTTCCAAACCAAAGTTAGAGGGACATGATTTAACTTGGAGGGAAATCCATATAGAAACACTTAGGTTGGAGGGTGATCCACCAATAACTAGGTGGGAGGAATTCAAAACCCTCATCAAGTCCCAATTCTACCCTATCGGGTATGTAAAGGACCAATGGATCTGGTGGCACTACTTCAAGTAAAATCAAGGGAACATTGTACAAGAGTATGCTACCAAGTTTAGAAAGATGGGTATCTCTCCCAAGAGCCCAAATGTACTCCTCAAGTATATGGGGGTTTACATATCCATCTATGAAAGCAATTGATGCTTTTCAAGCCAAGGATAGTTGATGAGGCATGAGTACACGCACAATATCTGGAAAGCATAGGCCACATGAAAGGGAAGACAAGTGGTTTCAAGCATAAAGAGCACTAGGAAGCTTCTAAGGAGGGGAAGAAGAAATGGAAAGGGGGAAAGGATAAGAAAATGACAACCACTGCACATTAGTGCAAGGGTCCTAGAAACCATGGAATATTTATGGGCACACTGAGAAAAAGTGTTGGAAACTACATCCATAGTTGAACCTAAAGAACCACAAGAAGGATGCAAAGAAAAATATTTTTCTAGCCACGGATTCAAGCAATCAGATTGAAAGAAACATCGATGTGGATGAAAAGATGGTCTGCACATCAGTGAAAAAGGAGGTGAATTTGAGTATCCTTCAACATCAGGAAGAGAAGGATATGACCAAACTCTTCCACATTAATATTCAGATCAAGAAGACCAAGATAGGCGCTCTGTTCGACTCTAGTTCACTAGTTAATTTCATAGCAACAAATCTAGTCAACAAGCTTGGATTGGAGGTTCATGATCATCCTAGCCATATCCATTGGGATGGGTATATAAGGATGAAAATATCAAGGTGACAAAATAGTGTAAGATTAATTAATTTGTTGTAAGTGTTGATTTTATTAATGAAGTGGAATTGGACATGGTACCCCTTGACATATGCATAGTGGTTTTTGGAAGCCCCTACATGTATATGAGGGATGCAATATTCATGCAGAGATCCAACCAATATAAAATAATCAAGAATGGGAATTCCAACATCAAAAAAATGCATAAAGGTAAGTCAAAGATCTCATTGGTAAGTGCCAACCAAGCCAAAAAGTTGATTAGTTCTAGTAAGAAATATGTTTTACTTTTCTTAAGAGATCAAAATTAGTCTGATAATGAGTTGATAAGAATAAAGGAATCCTTGGAGGGGTGCACTAAAGAGAAGAAAAAACAATTGGAGGAGTTTCTATAAGCATACATAGGAGTGTTCCCGGAGCCTAAAGGGATACCGCCCAAGAGGGAAGTGGAGCATGAAATATAGTTATTTCCAGACTCCCCATTGTCGAATATTGGGCTATATAGACAATCCATTCTGGAAGCAAATGAAGTGAATTAGTAGTTGTAGGAGATGTTGGAGCATGGTGTGATCTGACTAAGCACCTCACCTTGTGGGTAACCTATCATAATTGTACCAAAGAAAGATGGGACTTGGAAAATCTGTATCAACTACATAGAATTGAACAATGTTACATTAAAAAATTAGTATCCTCTGCCCAGGATCAATGATCTGTTAGAGTAGTTGCAACACACAAAATATTTCACTAAATTGGATCTCAAATAGAGATACCACTAGGTACACATCAAGGAAGAAGACACCTAGAAGACTGACTTCAAGACAAGGAAAGGATTGTATGAATGGTTCTTCATGCCATTTGGTTTATGTAATGCATTAGCTACATTTATGAGACTGATGAATGATGTATTATGCCCATACCTAGATTCATTTGTTATAGTCTATTTGGATGATATACTGGTTTATAGTGCTACCTGGGAGAAGCACATATCACATCTCATGCAGGTGTTAAAGACTTTGAAGAAGCACCAATTGTTGGCTAACCTTAAGAAATCTGATTTTTCTCAACAGTCGTTGGTGTATTTGGGGTATGTGATAAGAAGAGGGGAGCTCAAGATAGATCCCATAAATATGGAGGCCATCATGATATGGTCAGTTCCTACATATGTAACTAAAGTTAGGATTTTTTTTGAGGAAACACAATACTTGTAGAAGTTCATAGCTTCATTTTCAGTGGTAGATGTACCACTCTACACTATAACATTGAGTGGTAAAAGTTTTGGACAGTGGGGGAAGAATCAATAGAAGGATTTTGATGAGCTGAAAAGAATTACCAGTCAAGCACTAGTTCTCACATTACCAAAATTGCAAAAGCATTCTGAAGTGGAGACAGATGCAAGTGGGTATTCCATGGGATCAATTTTGATGCAAGGAGGAAGGCATGTATGCTATCATTTTGAAATATTTCATGGGGCAGTTCTCAACTACCTTACCTATGAAAATGAAGTCTATGTTGGGTATGTGTTATGTTCTTTACACGACTAGAACTAGTGTCTACCTTTCACTGGGTGCGTAGGGGGGTAAGAGGGGGGAAAAATGCCCCCTTTCCTGGGGGGTCACAAGGGTTCGGGGGTGCTGGGACATAGAATGGATTCTAATTTTTTTTTATTTTTTATTTTACAATAGGTGTTTTGAATATATATATATTATGCTGGGGGAATCGACAACTCGCGATTCTCGTACTCACGTGACACGTGGTCAATACCCGTCCGCTACCCATATACACCCAGGTGTGCCACACATCCCACAAGCATGGAACATAGATAAAGCGGGGTGAGAATCGAACATGAGACCTCCTTTACACAATTCCTTCCATTTACACGGCACATGCCAATCGGTCTACACCCCCGCGGGCTAGGTGTTTTGAATTTTACTTGCATCAGGGTATTCATATAAAATTTTTGGAGTTTGGCCTAGGTTTCTTTTGGTTCACGAGTTTGAGTGATTTTTGGTTTTCACAATTTTTCATTTTTAATAATCTCATCATCTTCGTCTCCATGAGAGATTTCCGGTGATATAAAGTTTTCCTCATTTCGACCCCCAGATCAAAAGTTATAGCCTTTTGAAGTTTTTCATTTTTTTTTAACTATTTTGATGATGTGGCATCATTGGCTTATCATAGTCCACATGGCGCTCCTATTTTACTGCCACATATTACCTATATATGGGCGCCACATCAAATTTTTGGGTTTTGATTATTTTGTTTTAAATTTTGTTTTATTTTGATTATTGTAAATAATATTTTAATTTAAAATTATTATTGTAAATATTATTGTTACATATTTATTATTTTATATTATTTTATTTATATTTATTTTATTATTTAATTAATATGTTAGAGCTCTTCGTGACTTCAGTCTATTTGACTTCAGGGTTTTTGTTTTCCTATCTCCCCATTTTACCCGAAGCCCGAATACCCTAACCCCTACTCTACCCCACCCCCTACTCCACGTATCTACCCCATCCCACCTAAACACCTACCTACTACACTCCCTAACAACTGCACTAAGACTCACACAAATTTATGTGAGTCTTAGTGTAGTTGCCCAGAATGGCATAAAGATGCCTAGTCTTGGCTAAACTATTGGGGAATCATGGAAGACACCATTTTGCAGAATAAAGATACTATTCAAAATATCATCAAATCAAAATTTAAGGAGAAAATTTGGTGTGATAAAGAGTTAGAGGAAAAAATAAAGTTAAGATATTATAAGGATGTAATCAACCCTAATCTAGAAGATCAAAATTATCTATCTATTTTGACGAGTGTAAAGAAAAAAATAAGCATCGATAAGATAAGAACAGATTCTCACGAAATCCATAGTGAAACTGGGTGTTGGTAAATTCCTAAAACGCCATGGGATGAAAGAGTGTGTCACCTTTGTGACACTAAGAAGGTTGAAGATGAAAAACACTTTCTCTTAG
>JASDQU010242805.1:180759-192915 GCA_032191745.1 Picea mariana
TTAATTTATATTTCATCCACTATACCTTCCACTTCACGTTCACATTTTAACTTCCATGTATATTTGTATATAAACTTTATTAGTTTGTCCCTTCCCATGCATGTGGGATATCTTTTTTGTTTATTATTTTTCAAGTTTACACAAAATGCACTTGTTGTTCATCAATTTGAACTGAGCTGTTACAAGACCCTGATTTCCATAGGTCATATATCGAAATGCAGGGCACGAAATTGGGTATGTGAGGACTCATTGGAGATATGAGATCGAGGAGAACAATCTGGAAACATTTATTCAGCCAAATATGATTATTAAATGCTCCAAAAAGTTAGTAGAAAATAGGCTACAAAATTGAAACACTTTGAGTTTCCCGTGTGAATTTTTAACAAATGGTTGACCGTCAAAACGATTTTCTGTTGGGATCTCATTCCAGATTATTCATTTGTCAACGATGCAGTAGATGGATTTTTTTTTGTTTTCATATTTTATATCTATGATTCATTTTTATTTTCTTTGAAAAGGTAATTTTAATAATTTCTATTATTGTGTTTTTGCTTTGATTTTTAATATTTTTGCAGAGATTGGAGATAAAAAGAATTATAGAGGAGGAGGAAAACAAATAAATCGAAGGTGTCGAGAGATCCAAATCCTCTTCAACTATAATCCTATTTGGAAAATTTGTTCCAGATTTCAAGGTAGATTTCAAGGCATCAATTGAGCAATTATTTCCAGAAATAGAGGCAATCATTCAACATTAGAGGGAAATAAAATGAGCAGTTGAAGATTGAGATAAAGAGAGGGCAACTTAGGAATACTTTTGGCAGCAAGGCTGCATTATTTGTAAAATCCTATGTGGCTGATGTAAATATTCTCATACAACAAACATTAATTCATTGGATTCATTGCTCATTTTACTTAGAGCCTTGTCCTTCTTTCCTTTTTCTGTTTTAAGCTTCTTATTATGCCATCATTGTTCATTTTTGTTTTGCTGTAATATTATTGTTAGGGTTAAAGGTGTAAGAACTTGGTACAACATCCACTATTGCAGATATAAAGGAGGCTTTAAGATCTTAGATTTCCATATATATGATGTGATCTTTGATTGGACCTGAGATTTTAATGTTAAACCTTATGAATGAGAGAGGAGTTGTTTCTTTCTTTTCATATAAAAATAATCTTAGCCATAATATTTTGTTTTACATGCTCTCACTTTTGATTTTCTGCATTCATCATTTATAATGCCCAACAAATTAATTATTCTTCATTTCAAGTTTGTAGAGACTTTTTTTTTTTTTCCCTCTGCAAAGTATGATATTTCAATGTTTTTCTTCCCTTCTTCTATCTTTCATGAACTAGATTTTGTGCTTGGACAGATGAGACTCCATGTCCAATAGATTTAGGCTACTGATCTGAGAGGTTTACAACCATTTATTTGGTCTGTTGTCTTATTTCCTATGGCATGTTTAACCTTCGTTTTATTATCTTAAATCTAGCCACTGTGCTTTTATGTTTAATTGCTGCTTGGTGATATTGAGCAACACATATTTTACAATTATAGAGGGAGCCCCCTTTGTCTGGAGCGGCTAGCTTGCTAGTTAGAAGTTGATTGAAAATGTTCTAGACATTTCTCTTTTACAGCTTGTAACAACCCTAGTTAAATAGTTGCATAGGGTTTATCAAGTATAGTTAATTAAATAGTTATCCGACCTAACATATTTTAGTTAAACAATGATTATTTATTAATAAAATTAATTAATTAATTAATTATTAATTGTTTAATAATTGATTAATCAACACATTTAAGGTTTGGATAAAGAATTCAAGTCTTAACATCTTTAATTTATTTATTATAAGACTTTACGTATGATAGGGGATAAGGTAGTAAATGGAGGGATAGGGTATTAAATGGAGGGATAAGCTGGGTGGCATTAATGGAAGGTAGGAGGCGGTGAATGAGGGGGATATGACTGGGCGGAGGCTTACGGGAGATTATTATGAAATTTTGGAGGAGGAAGCATTTGGGGGAAGAAGGACTGTATTTCCCGTTTGATATTTTTCTGGTTTTGGAGTTTGGGGTGGATTGTTACAGGGGGCACTAGGTTGCTGGGAGTTTTGGACTTGGGGGCCAGGAATCCTCACGGAATCCTAGAGCTAGGGAGCCGGACAGGCTCTGTTCTTAGCTGGCAGGGAGGAAAACTCAGTTTTGGGCGTAGTTTCAGCTTGGGCACAGTTTCAACTTGGACAAACAGAGTTGGGAAACAAATCACTTAACATGTATTTTGTTTATGTATTCTCAGGAATATGTGGTGTTATGTAATTTATTGGATTGTTGTTCATAAATTTAAATTTATGCTGCTTATATGCTGAATGAAATTGCTTATTGCTTATGTTGAATAATCTTAATGTTTAAATTTACAAATTTTTTTTAGGCTTGTTAAACTAGGTTCTTACACAGCCACAAGAAATCTCTAGTAACAATTTTTTTTGGCGCCGTTTCCACAGAACGAATTTAAAAGTTTCGTCTTCCCTGGGTGTACGAAAAATATTAGATATGATTCTTGAGAGTGAATGAGATTTAGGCACACATACTGGCTGTTTCAATTTTTCACCTCGCGACTCCGTGATTTGAAAATTCACTGGCGATTTCACTGGGAGATCAGACTTTGACAAATAAATGAAGAATTGTTTCAGAATCATCAGGTACCAAATACCAAGTTTCTTTCAAGATATTTTGGATCTATTCATTAGTCATTTGTTTCTTTGTCAAATATTTTTTTCTATATTTTTGATTCAGAGAATCATAAGGCCAAAACCTCATCTCATACTTTAGAAAAAGAACCCTTTGTTTCTTCTTATATTACCCACATATACGAGTCTTTGCTATTATTGCCTTATGAAAATAACGATCAACCTTATGCTTCAACATATTTCGAAATCTTTCTTGATCATATTCCTATTGCTCCAGAGCCTAATCAGTCTTACAAACCGATTGAGGATAATATTAATTTACAAATTTCTCCAATCTCTGATATACCATGCAATCAACTTGTAAAAATTCATCCAAAGGCTTTAAACATGTATAAACCTCTTAAATTTCCATTGGTTCTTCATGATCTACCTTTTAAAATTTTCAAATATCTTCCCATATTTAATGGAGAAGATGATATTACAACAGAAAGACACATGGCAACCTTTGAACATCTCATAGATTGCTTACAAGTTCAATACAAAGATATCTTTATAAGAATGTTCACTCATTCTTTAGTAGGTGAGGTTAAGAGATGATTTAAAGACTTACCAACTGAATCATTTTTTTCTTGGGATGTATTTCATGATGTTTTCTTGCACAAATGGGCTGAGAGAAAATCTCATCATCAATACTTATTTGAGTTTTGTACTATTAAGAGAATGAATGACGAAACTGTTATGAAATTCAACAAAAGATTTCAGAACTTATATCATAATTTACATGTTGATATTCATCCTTCTGAAGCAACTGCCAAGGTATACTATACATTAGCACATCATCCCGATTTGGCTTTTTATATCTGAGAAAGAAAGTCCCCAACATTGGAACAAATGTATATTGATGTTGAGGAGATTGAAAACAATCTTTGGCCCTGTGGGAAACTTCCTAGTCAAATAAAATATCAAGGTCCACACGTAGAGAAGAAGAGAGAAGAAGAAGAAGAAGATGAATAAGATATATCTTTTTCCTTGTTTCATATTGCTGATGAACAAGATAAGTCTTTTATTTCAAATAAAAAATATTTTAATGATTGGAAATATGATTTTTGTATCAATTTTGCAGGTGATTTTCAGATATTTACTAATGAAGAAATTGAATCACATCTAAAAGAAAAAAAGGGAAGGTAACAATAAAAATGAGTTTTTAGATTCAAAGGTTTCTTCTTTTATACATTTCCTTCAAAATCAATATTGTATTCTGAATGGCAATTCATATTTCCATGAAGAATGTGATCAAATGATAAAAGAAAAAGTTTATTACAACAATAAAGATCATTTTTGTGTTAGTGAAGAGGAAGAATCTATTGAAATAAACTTTAAACAATATGATAGTTATGAACAAATTCATGAAAATTATCACATAGAGACAATTTTTTCTCCTTCACCCATTTATCAAAATCAAGACTATGTTTCTTTTCTTTCTCTTGAAACTAATGAAGAAACACTTTTCAAAAAGTATGCTGTTGACTTATAATTTATATGATAATATTGTTGATATGAATTCTAATAAAGTATTTTATGAAGAATGTCAACAAAAAGATTGTGTTTCTCTTGATTGTTATTAAGTCTATGATATACAAGAACAATTATGTCTCCAGAATCAAGAGACAATTTTTCATGATCTAGTAGCAGTTTGGATGGAGTCTGCATTGTCCAATAAGTTAAATGTCACAGGTTTCAATGTTTCATCAATTCGTGACCTAGAAAAACCTCCACTCAGTAATACATCAAGAAAGAACCGAGTTCAGTCATGTGTATAAGGAAGACAAATTTGTGGAATGTTTATCTTTTATGGCTGACCAAGAGGAGGTAGTTCTTCATATTTTTCAAGATCCTTTTGCACTTCACTTGAAATCACTAGGTTATGTGAATTCTTCAACATTTGATCATTGTAAGTATGAATACAAATTGCATGGTAAGTCACCCTTTACTCTTTTGCTACAATTATTATTCATGTTCTTCTCAAACATTTGCAGAGAAATAATTTGTAATTTAATTAATGAAATGCTTTCCTGGTTACATTGGAAATATAATATCACTTGATCAAGCATTTCATAAATTTAGAATAGGATCAAAATTGTTTTTAAAATAAGCTTGAAATAAAGCATATGCTTTTCAGTTTGCAAAGTTGTTTTTCAATTTGTATAGATGTTTTGTTTTAATCTGTAGATAAACTTAGTAGTAGCATGGATGATTTTAGGGGCTAAATTTCGCTCATGGGCTAATTTTCCATGGTTTTTCCAAAAACGAGATTCGCTATTTTAAAAATGATTCGCCCAAATTCTATAGGATAAAAATATTTTACCTTAAAAATCGCCAAAATTTTATAAAAACTATATAAAATCCTTAGAAATTTGAATATTTTTACAAAAATATCGCCAAACATTTATAGTTGGCATATGAAGGATTAGTAAGATTCGCCAAGGTTTCTACATTTTAAAATAAATTTCCATCCTTAAAATCATCCCTAAGTAGTAGTCATGTTACTGATTAGATTAATTTAGATTGAATAAGTAAAACTGAACTTTGCTTCTCGCTTACCCTTACACTAATCTCTATAGAAATAATAAAATTAATTGATAAATAAATTTCAAACATACCATTTTCATGAGTAAAGTGAAAAATTCTTCATTTTTTTTTATCTCTGTCGAAATGGTATATTTGGGGTAATTCCTCAAAATATGAGTTGTTATATTAGACGATAACTGATATTTTTGTCAAGGGAAATTTGAAATAATAAAAGGTAAACTATTATCATACTCATAGAAAAAGATGTGGTTAAGCTTGAGAAGGTATTAATATCTGGGTTTACTTTAACATGTAGATAGTTCTACTTAATTATATATCTTTAACAATTATCATCCCATAGTGTTCTTGACACACTAATTTCCCCCACCTCATAGAGATAAATAAAATATTAAGACAGATGGTGAAAGGAAATTCAAAACTGATTGCCCCCATCTTGTCCAAAAGAGATGATGAAAGGAAATTCACATAAATGATTGCCCTCATCTCAAATTAATGAAATAATATTAAATAGTGGGATGGTGAAAGAAAATTCAGGATTGGGGGATGTAGAAATCTTCACCGGGGCTATGGATGCCTGGATGGTAGTGAAGCAATGTCTATGATGACTGCTATGAACTGAAACTACATATCTTTTACCCAAACCCTGTTATTAGTCCTCTTCAAGATTTTCTATATTCTGATCTAACTGAGTTTTATGTTAAATATAAAGCACTAATTTTTCCCTTGAGTTAAGACAATCATCAATTTGAAATCTAATGTCTTAGCTCGATTCAAATTAATTTCCTCAGATAACTCCTGAGTAGATTTTGATGAAGGACATTCTTTAGTAGCTTTACTTGAAATCTAAAATTAAGCATGCTTTGAAATTTAAAATTTTTAATAATTCTAGTATTTATGATATGAGACATATATTGAAAAGTGAGGAAAAGGTTTTAGTTTTATTGAATAAATTTTGGTTTAAATTTATAAATAATGACTTCATTACCAATAAAGAAGGCACTAGGTCGTTTGTGCCTTGCAAGGAGACACAATCCCTAGATGGAGCGTAATGTTGGAACATAGAATGGATTCTAAAAACAAAATTTTAATTTTTTTACAATAGGTGTTTTGAATTTTACTTGCTTGAGGGTATTCATATAAAATTTTCAGAGTTTTGACATAGGTTGCTTTTGGTTTCCTAGTTTGAGTGATTTTTGGTTTTCATAATTTGCCATTTTTAATAATCTCATCATCTCTGTCTTCATGAGAGCTTTCTGACGATAATTTTTTTTCCTCATTTCAACCCCCAGATCAAAATTTATAACCTTTTGAAGTTTTGCATTTTCTTCACTGTTTTGATGATGTGGCAACATTGGCTTATCATAGTCCACATGGCACTCCTATTTTACTGCTACATGTCACCTATATATGGGCGACACATCAAATTTTTGGGTTTTGATCATTTTGTTTTAAATTTTATTTTATTTTGAATTTTATTTATAATATTATCATATTATAAATATTATTTTATTTATATTTTATTATTGCTATATTATTAATATGTTAGAGCTCTTCGAGACTTTGGGCTATTTGACTTCGAGGTTTTTGTTTTCCTATCTCCCCATTTTATCCGAAGCCGAATACCGAACGCCTACTCTACCCTACTCCTTACTCCACGTATCTACCCCATCCCACCTAAACACCTACCTACTACACTCCCTAACAACTACACTAAGAGTCACACGAATCTATGTTATATTTATTATTTAATATATATTTTTAATAAAAATAATAATTCATATTTCATCCACTATACCTTCCACTTCACGTTCACATTTTAACCTCCATGTATATTTGTATATAAACTTTAATAGTTTGTCCCTTCCCATGCATATGAGATATCTTTTTTTTATTATTATTTTTCAAGTTTACACAAAATGCACTTGTTGTTCATCAATTTGAACTGAGCTGTTACATGACCCTGATTTCCAGAGGTCATATCTCGAGATCTGAGGCACATACTTGGGTATGTGAGGACTTGTTGGAAAGATGAGATCTAGGAGACCAATCTGAAAACATTTATTAATCCAAATATTATCATTAAATTATGCAAACATTTAGCAGAAAATAAGTTATGAAATTGAAACACTTTGAGTTTCTCGTGTGAATTTTTAACAAATGTTTGACTGTCAAAACGATTTTATGTTGGGATCTCATTCCATATTATTCATCTGTAAACGATGCAACAACTGGAAAATGTTTTTTTTTCATAGTTTAGATCTATGATTCATTTTTGTTTTCTTTGAAAATGTAATTTTAGTAATTTCTATTATTGTGTTTTTGCTTTGATTTTTAATATTTTTGCATAGATTGGAGATAAAAAGAATTACAGAGGAGGAGGACAACAAATCAATCAAAGGTGTCGAGAGATCCAAATCCTCTTCAACTATAATCCTATTTGGAAAATTTGTTCCAGATTTCAAGGCATCAGTTGAGCAATTATTTCCAGAAATAGAGGCAATCATTCAACATTGGAGGGAAATAAAATGAACTGCTGAAGACTGAGCTAAGGAGAGGGAATCTTAGGAATACTTTTGGAATAAATGTTGCATTCTTTGTAAAATCTTGTGTGGCTGTTGTAAATATTCTCAGATAACAAGCATTAATTCATTGGATTCATTGCTCATTTTACTTAGAGCCCTATCCTTCTTTCCTTTTTCTGTTTTAAGCTTCTTATTATGCCATCACTGTTCATTTTTCTTTTGCCATAATATTGTTGTTAGGGTTAAAGGTGTAACAACTTGGTACAAAATCCACTGTTGCAGATATAAAGGAGGCTTTAAGATCTCATATTTCCATATAAATGTTGTGAGCTTTGACTGGACCTTAGATTTTATTGTTAAACCTTATGAATGAGAGAGGAGTTGTTTCTTTCTTTTCATATAAAAATAATCTTAACCTTGATATTTTGTTTTACATGCTTTCACTTTTGATATTTTTGATTAATCATTGATCATGCCCAACAAATTAATTATTCTTTATTTCAAGTTTGTAGAGATTGTTTTTTTTCCTCTGCAAAGTATGAGATTTCAATGTTTTTCTTCCCTTCTTATATCTTTCATGAACTAGATTTTGTGCTGTGATAGATGAGACTCCATGCCCAATAGATTTAGGCTACTGATATGAGAGGTTTACACCCATTTATTCGGTCTGTTGTCTTATTTCCTATGCCATGTTTAACCTTCATTTTATTATCTTAAATCTGGCCACTGTGCTCCTAAATGGGCCATGGGCCATTCAAAATGTGTACTCCTAAGCTAGAACTTTCTGACGGGCTATCGAGTCCCCCAAACAAAGACCGTATGCAGAAGTAATGCCCTTGGGAAGTTGACATATCAACTAACCACATCAGGGCCCACAAACCTTTTGGCGTTTCATATTCTAGGGTTAGGGTTTTGGATGTTTAGGGTTTTCTCATTGATGATTTATGTTAAAAAGCATTTTTCGGCCTCATTGTAAGCATCTTCTTACGAATGCGCATAGCCATCACATCTCTTCTCAAAGATAAGTCACCACCATTCTACTAAGTTCATCTCTCTGTATTTTACCAATCCTACATATTTCATTTCATTAATATAAATGAAGTATTACTGTATCTCTATGTTTCTGTCATATTTCTGTGTTTCATCTCATTCCCTCTTAAATCCAGATCAATGGTATCAGAGCAGTTTTCTCTTTATTTTTTTCTCCGTGCATGTCCCCAATGAGGTCAGGGTATAAGGAGTTGAGACTCAAATTGCTTGAGCCTCTGAAAGACTATCCTCGCCAACCCCAACAACCTCCCATAGAGAAAGAAAGGATAGATGAGAGAGCAGGAGATCCTATTCAATTATTGCTTGAGGAAGCCCTCACGCGATAGAGGGACAGGATGATGGAGAATTGTTTCCAAATCCTTCGATGACTTTTGACAACAACAAATGTGTCTTCATTAAGTGACCACTTTGGAGGTGCCACCCATTTCAAGGTATAGGTTAATTTTGATATTCTTATGTTTGAAGGTCAGATAGATGCAAATGATTTGGAAAAATGGTTAAATATGCTAGAAGGTTATTTCTTTATCCGCAATTTTTATGATAGGGAAAATATCACCTTCACGCTCCTTAAGTATATTCCCCATGTAAAAAATTGGTGGGAGACTTACTATGAGAAAAATTCCATAGAGGCGTCTGAAATTTTTGAGGCTGAACCCACTTGGGATTTTTTTATGGATTATGTTAAATAACGATATTACCCTGTTGGAAACTATGATGACTAGTACATGAGACATACCACACTGCGTCAGGAGAGGGATTGAAGAGTTCCATAGTTCAGTACAAACACCTTCCATACCTTGCACACCAATATGAGTATAAAATACTTCGAGATACATCTAGTTCTAAAATACCATGGGGGTTTACACAGGTACATCCAAACATAAATGGATTTTATGGACATCTCATCAGTGGGAGCCGCTTATCGATATGCTATCAACACCGAGCATAAATTTAAGTAACAAAATAAGTGGGAGTTTGGGTATGCAAATCCGCAACAACAAAATTTTAGCAAAGGAAACCCTAACTCACATAACAACCAATCTCAAGACAACTAGTTCAAGCCACAAGAAAAGAAGCGTAATGTGAAGATGAAGGACACTGGAAAGTGGTGTGAGTTCCACAAAATTCCTTGGCACAACACTGATGAATGTCACTCAAAACAATCATTGGTGGCTGAGCTCAAAGAAAAAGAGTCGAAACTCAAATCAAAGTTTAATTCAGAACATAATAAAATGAAATAGATAATTGATGTAGAACCCATTTTTACCATCACAACCACAACAATCCAACCAGAAGAATCAGAGGAGTTTGAAGAAGGGGAGTACCTCTTCCATTCATAGATGTGGGTGAAGGGGACCCCACTGCATTTCATTGTTGATAGCGGAAAACAAAATAACCTAATCTCAACAAATGTCGTCAAGCAGTTAGATTTGCTAACAACACCACACCCACAACCATACCACATCAAGTGGCTCAACCATCGACACGATCTATGTGTTAGCCAACAATGTCGCCTGTCCTATGACATCAAGCCCTTCAAGGATGAGGCACTGTGTGGTGTTTCCCCACTTGAAGTATGCAATGTTCTTTTAGGACAACCATATATATGGAAACATCACACTGTTTATGAGTTATGGTCTCGTAGTGTCATTATTACCCTGGGGGGTCAACTCTACATGGTACCAGAGGTATTTCCATCTACTACAATTTCATTTATCTTGGTAAAACAATGTTCCAAAGTAATCTCTTAGACCACAAAGTTTATCCTCTGCAACTTCCACAACCTTAACTCAAGACCTTTCTATACAACAAAAGCAGGTTGACAAGATTGTATAAGAGAAAAAATTTATTTTTTCTTCACCTACAGGGATGTATCTGCACTTCCAAGTCAAGAAAATCTATAATAGATCCCTTCATAGCTCTATTGTCCACAACCCTTTTCAGTTATTCTTGGGGTTCCAACCATTATCCCCCATTGATACAACTCTTCTTGCAGCATCTTCAATGATAGATTCCTCCCACACTTAGACCAAGGTAGATAATGTAGCCATATTTGTTGAATGGATCCAACACCTCCAACAATAGGTTCTTGACATCCTTCAACAGGCTAATTCCAAGTACAATCAGGGCAACTTCTTCAATAAGGCAAGTGGCTCACCAAGGTTCAAATTTAGAAAATGCTTCCCAAGGAGGATTGATCCAAGTGGACATTAGTGGCCACCCACCTATTCCACTAGCTCACAACACAATTTTCCATATTGATAATTTTCTATGGTTTTTTTTGGGTCTTGAACTTATGGCGCTGTGTTGAGATCCTAAACAATGTTTTCTATCTACTAGGACATTCATAATCTGTAATCCTTTTCTATACCTTTTCGATGGGCTACCAAGCACCTCAAACGATGATTGTATGCAAAATTAATGCCCTTGGGAAGTTGATGTATCAATATCTAGGGTAAAATATATGTGTAATGTGTGTGTGTGCCATTGTATATTTTTTTCTTTTATTAAGAATCTATTTGCAGTAATTAATTGTACAAGGTCAAAATCTAGATTTTGTATTAGAGCAATTATTGGCTTCAAGGGGATGCCTGTATAGTCAAGGTTTTGGATCGGGTCTGTGATAATCCTTGTTACAATAGGATATTTTTGGTATTGATTCTTCAGGTGAAAATAAATGGCAAACAATTCGAAAATAGAGATAAAGAAATTTAATGAGAAAAGTTTTGAGTTGTGAAAGTTCAAGATGGAAGATCTCTTGGTGCAAAAATATTAGTGGATTGCTGTGGATCCAAGTACGGCACCTTTAGGAATGTCAAAAAAATAATGAAAAAGTTGGATCAAAAGGTGAAGAGCACAATCTGGTTGTGTCTCTTAGATTCATCATTACTAAATGTGTTAGGGGAAGCTACACCCAAGGATTTATGGAATAAGTTGGGGAAATTGTATCAGTCTAAGTCCCTGGGAAACAAACTATTCTTGTGGAAGAAGCTATATAACTCGATGATAAAAAATGGAGATGATCTAGGTGGATATTGGTGGCCACCCACCTATTCCACTTGGACCCCCACCATTGCTTCTTTCAATTTTTCAGTTTTCGCACAGTATTGATCCAGGTGGATATCGATGGCCACCCACCTTTTCCAAATGGCTCAAAACGACTTTCTGGCAATTTTGGCAATTTACTATTTTTAGCAGGTTTTAACTTCCGAGGCCATTTTGAGGGTCCAAATGAAGGTTTTTCAAGATTGAGGCTCTCAATGATAGCTGAAGGCATGATTGATCCCCCAAAATGAATCTCCTCAACAAT
>JASDQU010242806.1:0-50041 GCA_032191745.1 Picea mariana
CAATCTATGCATTTTATCATTCAATTTAAAACTCAAAGATAAATCTCATTATTTAAATCGAATATATGATCACAACATTTGTATTTTGATGAAGCAAATGATTGATGGTATTTATAATATAAACCTCCTACACATCACAAATCATTTAATCTAAAGATACCAGACCTGCACATGTAACAAGATTAAAAAAAACATAAATAACAACATTATAAACAAAAGGCTTAAGATATATGCCGTTCTTATTAAGTTTTTGGAATCACTTGTCCATTCTGTAGTCCTGGAAGATTTTTTTTGGGTAATAGACTTTAAAGATTGGAAAAATTAATACATAAATGATAATAATTAACCATGTATTGATAAAAAAGATTAAAGCTATTTAAATCAATGCATAATCAATTATTCAAAGAATATGAATATATTATAATGAAAATAAAATCATTTTACTCACAGGACAAAAGCCATTAAGCAACCTGGAATTCCATTCTCTCAAGGATTCCGGCCATCCATTACTCCATTTGAAAAGAAATAAAAAGTTTACAAAAGCAATAATATACAAAAGAGAAAGGATTAAAATCCTCCTCTCCAATTCTTATATCCCTATGGCTCTGAACTTTCTCATATTTTATACAATGAATGAACAATCTAGGCGTCACTATTAATTTTCACCACTTGAAATTTGCCTCGTAAAAAAACATCAATATCTCTCAAATCGTGCATTTTTTGGGGAAAATATCTATGATAAAGGTAAATGGGTCCATTTGGGTTCTGGGTTTTCAACCGTTTCTTCAAATTACTCACGGTTTGGCTGCAATCAGTTCTGCAAAATTGCCTGTCTGATCTTGACGCCTTTCCAAATTTTATCTGTTGTTGCTCATAAAATTATTTGTAGCAATCCAAAATTATTTTTGGATCAATCATCTTGAACGTATTTGGATAATAAAATCAAGCCATGATCAGATCCGTATCAAATATTTGATAATAGAAACCTATGAAACAAAAATAAACCTAAATTAATAACCTAAAAATTGTGAATAAAACAAAATCTAGAAAAATAAAAAAATGAATTTAAACTAACCATAACTTATAAACAAATATTGTTTATAATTTTATTTCAAATATGATCTAGAAGCTTCAAGTTAATGGAGAAAAAATATTAATTTTGGTTTTTTACAAAATCAAACAAATGATAGATAATTCTTTGATTATTCTTATTTTGAAATGAGATGCAAAATGAAAAAAAAAATTAATTAATTAATATCACCAAATGATTTCATGAAAATGAGAAACCAATCGAGATATTATTTGATGAAGTATTGAACATATTATTCAAAATAGTCAAACTTGCTAATGAGCAAAAGAATGAACACAAATCATAATTTAAACGAAAGTAAACATTTGATAAAAATTAACATTTTTGTTTAAATTGAGATTTTTATGCTCGTTTCTAACTTTTGACATATACTCTTGTAATAAATGTCTCATACTATAGTGAATGTTTTAAGTTTGTCTCAAATCAAGCCAAGGTATGGAACTATTTGAAAAGGTTGATTCTGTAGCTCATTATAATTATCAAGATTCTCATAGGGGCCCTTTAAATTTTGTAAAAATATAGGGGGAGTTGTTGGGGCCCAACATGATGTTAGTCCAGCTTTGTGTTGTTGATGTTTATGTTCCAGGTTCATGTTGTTGATGATGATGATGTTACTTGTCATATCTGCCTCCCTTTGAGCCCATCGATGGAGGGACGCATTGGCTTGGGGGGGGCTCCATGTAGGCCATAGTCCCCAACAATAGGGGAGCCATGAAAAACCTAAGGGGGCACCAAATGGGCCATGAATTGCCCTTAAGAGATAAATTGGGGGTTAAAACAAGTGAGTCATGTTGAGTTTTTAATGCTTAGCTCAAGCACATGTAGGTTTTTTCAATTTAGCATGAACTTGAACCATAAACAATGCATCAATACAATATACAATAGTTGCAGTAACCAATATCACAAGAAGAATAACCATGCACAAGACACAATAAGTTATCATGGGAAAAACCTTCTTAAACAAGGGAAAAATCCAAGAATCCTTTGCTATAGAGTCAAGAGAAGATCACCCTTTCACCACAAACCCTAGAGCACACAAGAGGGTGCTCTATGGCCAGTAAAGTCTAGCGCATAAGAGAAGTGCGCACCAAATTTCAGATCTCCACAATGTGTGTTGTAAGAATGAGATATGATCCATAATGGGAATGTATCTCTCCTATAAATACATAGCCTAACTCATAAATAGATGTGTCTATTGGCACAATAGGGCTGACTTATACAACTGAATAATATAATTAATCTTTTACACAATATTAATTATCTTTACATGGTGGGTTCGACTTGTACCCTTCACAATACAAAATTAGGGTTTCACAATAATCTTACTCTTAGAAAATATAGCAAGGGATCACATAAACATCATCTAGTGCTCTGCCATGGGGAAAAGTCTACATGTGCTCAACCACAGGGACGTCACTCTCAACATATAAACTCAACTAAATCCATAGGAGTATGAACTAGATATCCATCTCAGGTCGACTCAACTAAGTCCATAGGAGTTCAACACGAGACCATCTCAAGTCATATCAACTCGGTC
Source organism: Picea mariana (assembly GCA_032191745.1). Classification (NCBI taxonomy): domain Eukaryota; kingdom Viridiplantae; phylum Streptophyta; class Pinopsida; order Pinales; family Pinaceae; genus Picea; species Picea mariana. Next base: position 2,628 of record JASDQU010242806.1, read on the forward strand.
CAAAGGATCACGACATGAGACCAACACATAGGCGTTCTCACAGATTGTCTCAACTAAGTCCAGAGGAGAACAATCTGGAGAATGTATAATGAAGTTGCAATCATCAACAAGGTCGACCTGCCCTAAGGAGAAAATTTCCCAAGAAATAGTTTAAGGAGACATTATAAGAAGGGGGTGAGGCTCATTTGGATAAACATACTCAGAGAAGAATATTTATATCCTTAACTTGGAGGCGGTTTCCTTAGTCTGTTCTAGGGTTGTTTAACCCTCACATATTTGTTGAGTTTCAGTGGGAGACCTCACCCTAGCTCAGCCTCACAGCTAGAATGAAATTCTTGGAGCAACTACAAACATTGTGGGAGGCCGAATTGCTTTGGAGAATCAGGGTTGATGTTTTGTTAACTATGCAGCTGCCAGGTGCAGGGTTGAACCCTGTACAGACATCTGGAGGAAGACCGAGCCATATTCTTATTCCCATAAGTTGTAGTTTGAGGCTAGAAAGGGAGGACAACTCACCTAGGGAATAAACATACAAGTTTTTGTTGTTATTGTGGGAATTTAGGGCTAGAATATTGTTATATTGTTGCTTAATGGTATTAGAACTGAGACGACAGCCTCTTAGAGGGTTTACCATTGATTACTGTTGCAAATCTAATAAATTTTGGTGGACAGTATTGTTGGTTTATACTATTGTATTGGACATAATTGTTGTTGGTTATTATCATTGTCATTATTGCATTACTATTATCATTACTAGATATTATCATTTTTGTCTTATTGTTGGTAAATTGCTATCCAAATAGCATGGTTTTAGCCTGTTATTGTTCACTGGAAGCTAGGAGTACTCATTGTCGTTGCTAAGTGCAAATTATTACTCCATTTTGACCATTGCCCTGAGGCCCTAGAAACCCTAGGGATTTTATAATGGTATCAGAGATTTGATCCTGCTATCCTATAGCTAACTGGATGACGAGAAAACAAGGGCCAACAAAGCAAGGAGCACCTGATATTTCAGTAGAAGAGGAAATAGGGAGCATGGGGGACCATAACGAAGACAATGTGCTGCATATCCTAAGTGACTTGGCTAAAGGATATAAAGAAATGAAGGAAACCTTTGCCCAAGGGCCAAGGGAATTAATTGACACCCTCGCACAGTTTTTGATCCCTCTAGGTAACATCCAGGGCCTTAACACCAATGGGGGAAATGGGCATACCATATCTCAGGAAAAGGGAAATAACAGTGAAAATGGACATCACAGTCCATAAGCTGGAGGGAGCCACAACAGGGTTCCAAGAGGAGGAAGCGTTCCCCATGTGCCCAGTCAGAGTGAGAAGAACATCATGAGTAGGAGGGCGCCTAGACTTCTCCTACCCAGTTTCATTGAAGAGCAGAAAACACAGCAAAGTCATGGTGAAGATTTATCCACGTACTTCCAGGAATACCAAGCACTTGGAGAAGAATTCTAGGTAGCTATGACTTTACCAGACTACTGCAACATTAAATAAAGGAATCAACCTAGAGAAGGGCATAGAGGATCACTGGGATAGCAGTAGAACGTTGACCTCATAAGGAAGGTGGGGAAACTGTCCATACCATCATATGCTGGTTCATCTTGATATTCGACTAGATCATGGGTCAAAAAATTGGACACCTACCTCCAGCTCAATACGATGACAGAAACAAAGGCCATCAAATTTTCCACACTACATCTAGACGGTGAATCTCATGAATGGTGGTATCATGGATTGGTGACGCTAGGGAATTTCTGCATCACGTCTTATATCGAATTTACACACACACTGATGGAAAAATTCGAAAAAAAGGATCTAGAGATCTCCTTCTGTGAGATGGCACAACTGAGACAGACAAGAACACCTGAAGCATATATTGCAGAGTTTGAAAAAAATTTCGTACAAGTAATTGACATCTCAAAACACTGATTGGTGATGTTATTCACAGAGGTTTTAGTAGAACCCCTGTGAGGGTGGGTCAAGGCCTTCAAGCCCGCCACACTATAGGATGCGATTATGAAGATCCTTGACATGACAGATACCGTACGAAAGGCTAAAGGACAATCCATTCTGAAAAGATGGGACCGGGAAGGACCATATGGATGAAGAGACTCGAAGGGAGCTTAGACGAAAAAAGATTTGCTTCACATGCAAGGACCCTTTGGAGCCAAGTCACAGGTGCATGGGTAAAGGAAAGGTAGGCTACATCAAAGTGCTTTCTGATGAAGAAGATGATGAGGAATCTAGCCTTGAACAGGGGGACACACACGATAACCCTAAGGAGGAGCAACCACAGAGTATAGTCCAAAAAGATGAACACCACCTATAGAGGCCAAGAAGGAAGTCATCGCTACACTATCAGGGGTTCGCAGATATCACACCTTCCAGATTAGAGGGGTTGTACAGAGATACCCGATTACTTCATTGATTGATAGTGGGGCCACCCACAATTTTATTGACGCATCTCTAGTCGACATGAAGGGCATTTCAACAAAAGATTTCAAAGGATTCAATGTGGAAGTAGAAGGCAAGTACACTTTGGAGTGTACTCACATTATCATAGGATTACACGTGACGTTGGGTAACTACACCATGACCGATGATTTCTACGTGGTGGACCTGGTAGACACTAACATAGTTTTGGGAATCCAGTGTCTCTATTCATTGGGGGACATCAAAATGAACTACTAAGTCATGAGAATGGAGTTTAGAGACAAGGAAGGGAGAAGGGTCATTCTAAGGGGAATGAATACATATCCACCCAGGATCATGACAACTAAAAGGATGGAGGCCGCTCTCAGGCATAGGAACATCACATGGGAAACAAAATGTGTGATTACCCCCAGAAGGAAAGGGAGGGTAGTCAGCACTACCATTTGGACATACAAAACCTTATGGGGAAACACGATAAGGTGTTTGGGAAAATCCCACCCGGAGTACCACCAGACAGGGGATTTGAGCATACCATTAAGCTTGAGGAAGGGGCCAAACCCATTATTACAACCCCATACCAATATCCGAAGAGGTTCAAGGAAAAAATTGAGAAGACCATCCAGAGCTTCTGGAGATGGGGCACATCAGACCCAGTTCTAGTCCTTTTGCTTCATCCATAGTACTGGTGAAGAAACAATATGGAACCTTGAGAATATGTATAGATTATTGGGCCCTAAACAAGAAGACCATTAAGAATCAGTACCCGATTCCAAGGATTGACGAGCTACTCGATGAGCTACATGGGGCGGTCTACTTTTTAAAGATAGAGCTCAGATCAGGATATCACCGCATCAAGGTATGAGAGGAGGATGTGCACAAGACAAATTTTCAATGCCACTATGGACATTATGAGTTTCTAGTCGTGCCTTTTGGTTTGACTACGCTTCGACCACATTCCAGTCTTGCATGAACCATATTTTCAACAAACATTTGAGGAAGTTCTTATTGGTGTTTTTTGATGATCTGTTGATCTACAAAAGGATGTGGGAGGACCATCTGTGTCACATAGATGAGATACTCAGCATCATGGGGGAGCAGTCGCTCTATGCCAAAGAGACAAAGTGTGAGTTTGTCCTAATAGAGATTTTATATCTACGACATATCATTGGCGTGCAGGGTGTACAGGTCCACCAAGAAAAGATACAAGCAATACTTGATTGGTACACACCCAGATCGTTGACAGAGCTATGAAGCTTCATGGGGTTATGCAGTTATTATCGATGCTTTGTGAGAGGATTCTTCCAACTTAGTGCACCATTGACTGACCTCATGAAGAAGGGCCCATTCAAATGGAAAGAGGAGGCCCATAAGGCATTTGGTCGGATGAAGGAAGTGATGAGCACTTTCTCGGTGTTAGCACTCCCCGACTTTTATTATCCCTTTGTATTGGAGTGTGACACATCCGGAGAGGGGATAGGAGAAGTATTGATGCAAAATCGACACCCCATATCTTTTGAGAGCCGAAAACTAGGGGAAATTGAGAGGCTTCTTTCCATCTACGATAAGGAGATATTGGATATCATGCACACACTGACCAAATTCTGATAATATTTAGTAGGAGGACGATTTGTGGTGAAAACAGATCAAAATAGCCTAAAGAATTTCCTTGAGCAAAAGGATTTGAGTGAGAGACAACTGAAATGGGTCAGCAAGATATAGGTGTATGATTTTGACATAGACTATCTCAAATGTAAGAACAACGTGGTTGCAGATGCCTTGTCATGAAGACCTACAACATTTTCCATGTTAGAGATTGTTGTGGACTGGAAATCTCTCCTTTTGGTATAGTACTCCAAGAACACTTTTGCAGGAGAGTTGATTGATGGAAAAATAAAGGATGACAGATACACGGTGATAGATGACATCATATATTAATAAGGTTAGATATATCTTGTTCCCGAGTCCACTCTCAAAGAAAAGATCTTGAGGGTCGTACATAACGCACCATTAGTCGGGCACCTAGGATACCTGAAGACTTATAGACAGGTACGTGAGAGATTCTCATGGAAGGGTGGAGGAGATGTGGATGTTCATGTAACATAAAGAATTAAAATAATAATAAAACATTAATTTTTGCGATGATAGGCGCTCTACAACACAATATGGAGGATATGTCCATGTAACATAATGCATTAAAATAATAATACACAAATAAAAAAAACTTTTATATATATATATATATATATATATATATATATATATATCATATTTTAATATATTAAAAAACATATATTGGTTTGAATTTGTTATGTTTAGATTTGCCCTAGCTTCAATTAATAGATCACCAAAACAATGTAGTGATTACAAAGGTAGTAATATATTATGAAATGTATTAATATACTAAAAAATATATTAATATTTTTAATACTTTAATATTAATGTATTAAACCAACATAGATCCATTTTAACCGTGAATCTATAAGGGCCGAGAGAGATTAAATCCCTGGAGGTGAAAAACTTTCTTAGAATGCAAAACTTGAAGAAATGTTAAATGTTTGCACCTCGAGAGATTTGATCCCTCTGAATTATGATGGATCTATATAATAATAATAATAATAATAATAATAATATATTAGTAAATAATAACAAATAATAACCACCCTAGATCCACACACACACACACACACATATATAATAATAATAATAATAACAAATAATATTAATAATAATAACCAGCCTAGATCCATCTTAACTTCGGATCCTTCAAGCCTTAAGAGGAATCAAATCTTTAGAGTGCAAAACTTAAGAAAGATTAAAGGTTTTCACCTAGAGAAATTTGATCGCTCTCAGCATTTAATAAATCCCGAGTTAAAATGAGTCTAGTGTAATTATTTATATTTTATTAATTGATATTCAATAAATTGCTTTTCAATTATGTTATACTTTAATGCAATGTTTTATAGAAATATAGTTTGAATTCACCCCCTTGAAAAATGCTTTTGAAAGAAGAACCTATTTTGCACCATGCTTTCCAAGATAGAAAGTTGTGTAACCACTTGAGTGATATTTCCTTTAGACCGACTTAAGGAAAAGTATTTGGAAAAAAGATTAATATAATATTAATGATAAATGAATATGATTTATTCAATTAGTATTAAGATTTACATTAATGATTGATATTATCTATTTAAAGTCATTATAATACAAAATATATAAGAAAAATAAGCCCATATACAAAGGTGACCATTTTATATGATCATTAAAATAAATTTTGTGTTGAAATTCGTTCCCTTTATGGCAACCATTTTATATAATCATAAAAATAAATTTTATGGAGTTTAAGCAACAACTGCTTGGCAAAGATTGCTAAAATCCCTAGATATGAGATACCATCCCATAATACATGTAATTATATACAATATATGCGAGATCATGTAATTATTGGGAAATTCGTGGGAATTCGGCCCTCTGAGAGGGATTTAATAACTTGGGTGAACTCTTAGTGGAAACCTAAGGGTCATATCAACCCAAAACTTGGATCAAAGGGATTTTTACGGTAATTTTCACCTACAATGAAGATTGAGACATGATCTTTGAAGAAGGTCCATATTTATTTAATCCGACTGGCCTCCACATGAGCTATTGGACAAAGAGATTCTCACTAGAGAAGGAGGACTTCACTGTAGCCTAGTATGGATCAAAATGTACTCTTTGACACAAGAATTTTTGGAGAAGGAAACTTTGGAGGGTTTGGGGAATACACTAGGAAGATTTTTCAAGACATCAAAGGTAACCAAAACATGCCGCTACACGTCCTAAGCTAGGATTTGTGCGTATATGAATGTAGTAGTAGCATTTCCAGAATCGATAACTATCTGATACCAGGACACATAATGGACTCAAACACTTGACTATGAACACAATCCCTTTCATTGCAAGAAATGCCATGAACACATACATTTGTTTAGAGAATTCCCAAAGAACGTGGGGAACAAATCAAGAAAAGAAGGAGAAGAATAAGATAGATAAGGGTTTAAAAAAGTTCCCAGTAAGAGGAAATAAGGAAGAAAACAGAACAAGGTGAACCAGGAAACCAACAACTCACCAAACAAATTCCAAGCCTTGGCGGAGGAGAAAAAGGAAGAGTAAAAAGGGAAAGGAACATATGAGAAGGATGAAGGGAAAACAACAGAAGTAGAGTCACAATTTGAAGATTAGAAAAGAAGGAAGACCAACACACATAAATACACGATGGAAACCTAGGAGGTAGGAGATGATATACATAGTATTGAAATAGAAGAAAACAACATATAGGTATCTGAAGAGGACATGACAACAACATAAATGGATATTGAATATATAGTTATTGACATGCCATCTTTAATAGAAAAAAATAGATAAATACACATGCAAAACATTCTCGAGACCCAACTAAAACGACTTCAAAGGGACCTAACAAAAGGCAAAGCGAAAGCAAGAAGTCTAGCAAAAAACAATACCTCAATAGGATGATTGGGGATTGGGAGTGAAAATTAATCCCTTGAAAGTCCATAAGAAGATGGGACTGGAGGAGAAGAAATAGGGCATAAAATTTCCAAAACAACTACTTGAAGAAACAAGAGCCCCGTGTTGAGGAAAAGGTATGAAGAACCTTACTCAAACATTTTCAGATCCTGCTAGCCTAAGGCAATATAGTTGGGAATGTTACCCAGAGTTTATAGCCTTTAATTCAAAACAATCTCTTAATCCACAAGTAGTATATACTAGGGAATAAGGCTGATTTTATATGTTATATGTAACTGTGCAAAATAAAGAAAAAAAAAAGATATACATAAGTGTGTTTAGGAAATATATGAGAATAAAAGTAAAATATGAACAATATCATTAATATACGCATGCGAAACTGAAATAAAAAATCTGATTTTTTATATTAACTTCATTCTGAGATATAAAGAAAAACTCTCTTTACAAACCCCTGTGAGGGTGGGACCAAAGTTAAACTTAGAAGTCTTCGATGAGCACCATACAAAAAGACTCTGACAACAAAAGAAAATTGAAGCTAAAGATCTGGATCAACTTGCCATAAAATTGTTGTCACTTGACTCTGCAAAATATTCTTTATCAATCATGAAATATAATCCATAAACAAACAAGAACACACATACTGCCAAAGATAGATCATATAACTTTATAAACAAGTTGCTGAAAGATATGATTCAGTTTTGAATCATGCTGCCTTCAAAAAGACCCTGCTATCATCAAGATGGTTAAGCTTTCAAGTAAACTCAGAATGTATGAAGAAAAGAATTATCTCAAAAGTATAGAGAATACCTTATATCATAAGTTATCCTTATGTTCTCCCTCCTCTTTGTCTCTTCAATTGATTGAACTTTTATTCTTTCTCAATAAGTTATGGTAGTTCAACTACTTTTCTTTTATTAATCTTAATTAGCTTAACTAATTAATTGAGACAAATAAATAATAATATATAAATAAGGGTCTATTTAAATAATCATCAAACATGAAGTATAATACCCCAAAAATTTAATTCAAACATCCGCCTTGTAACTCCCTTCCTCATATTAATAGTCAAACATTTTAATATCAAAAATAACATCATATCCATGTTGTCCAAAACAAATCTGTCTAAAAGTGTATTTTCTATCCAAAATTTCTGTCATATTAATAAAAAATGTTCTCAAAATAAAATTGCATTGACAACATTAAAAACCATATTTGCTATGAGAGGCGGTTTGCCTCTTTTCACTACTGCTCTCTTTTGATATTTCTGTTGTTTTTCCTTTTGTAGCAGCCTTCCGCTGATTGGAACCTTCAGGATGGATTTTGCTAATAACATGAGAGCAATTATCCTTGAGGTGGAGATGAGAGGACACTAATTCAGAGGAATTTTCGGAAGAGTTAGGGGAAATGGCCACTTTTTTTCCTTTATCAATCTCTGGTTCAAACATTGTTGTTTTAAACCTTTTGCTTTCATGTGAAGACTGGGTTGGTGAAGAAATGCAATCTACTTGAGCATTTGGATTAACTCCTTTCAAAGGTTCTGCAACCACTGCTGTAAAAATACACCCTCCTTTGGCACTCTACACCCCTTCACAATCAACAATACACCCTTCACTATTCAAGTGCTCCCTCCTTAGAGACAAATTCACCCTCCTCTAATCTTGTGTGCCCTGCATGAGATATCCAGCCTTTAAATGGATAAATAATGGCCCAGAACTAGGCCCCTTCCTTCAATAATTCACCCAACTAGCAAAAAAACATTCTCTCAGCCCAAAATTCACACCAACAGTGAGGTATTCATCCCACAATGAAAGAAAACGACCCAACACTTCATAAACTCGCCCAATTGCAATATTTCATCAATGAGAGTGCCCAGATTTGTATGCAACTCGCCCAACTGCATAAGAAAGACACCCAACAAGTATTTTCAGTTCATATCTAGATTAGAGTGCACCCAAATAGTGAAAGAATGCACCCAACAGGACATGAGCTCGTCCCACAATCACTAATTCGCCCCACACCCTAAAATATCAGCCACAACTCGAACACTTCGCTGCCAATTAAAAGTATAATCTTCCCAATGAAGAACAATGAAGAGATCAAAGTGATCTCTTCCCACAAAATGACTTGCTAGGGTTTATCGTTGCAATACCGAAACCAATCCTAGGATTTGTCACCAAAACCCTCAAAACCCCAAGCTCTAAGAGATCTCCAAGCAAAGAGGCCGAATACAAAATAATCAATCCTCATCATGAGAGAATAGAGGCCCCTATCTCTCCTTTATACCTATTCACCTTGTCTCTCAAAGTGAATTTTTTCTTTATTTTATTATTCATTGATTAAATCACTTAATTAATTAATTAACCATTTTAACTCTAAAATGTGATTTATCTATCCTTATGGCTTCTCCGACCACTGGAAGTCACTTCTCATCATCTTATCCTATAGTTCTCTTCCTCTCGATTCTGATGAGATATTACACTAAGAGGTTTCTCCAAGTAATATGTCCATTATGACCTTCTTAGTGAATTTAATTAAAATATGACCCATAATAACTCAAAATTATGGAAATCATAGGAATGCAACAAAACCAAAGACAAGTTGTGCGGAATAAATCCTGATGATGGAATATGATGAACGATGCAAGTTGGACCCAATAAAACCCCTCAATATCTCCAGAACTTTCTTTAACCCTTATCTAGCTACTCTGGTAGGCATAACACTCTGTAATGTAATAATGTCCCCAAATGAGGACATTACAGTCCTCCCTGTCAGAATATTGCTTGTCCTCAAGCAATAAATGAATCCAACTACCTATGATACTGGGGTCCCATATCCACCAGTGTGACACAAGGTAGACTCCCCTCAAGATGTGGCCTCTTTAAGTGCTCACCATGCATGACACCCAAATGCCTCTGATGAGTAGAATGATAAATGGCCAAAGAATCTCAGTCAACTCCCCAAGCAACCACTCTACTCGAAACTCAACGCCATCAAAAAATGAACTATCAAGCACTCCAATCCCTGGATCCCATATCAAAATGTGAACTACAATGCCTCGTGAAGGATAGTCTTGCAACATATCAACACCATGAGTCTCATGCAAATAACACACGGTCTCAACCTGAAATGAGTCTGTCCTCCACGATCGTACCAAACCCAACACGACCTCCACTAACTGAACATGTTGTTGCCATAGTGAGGTACTACAAGACCTCAACCAATCACCAACAAGTGACGTGCTCCCCCCAATACTAAAGCTCACTGGAAAGTTAAAGTGACTTCCTCCTGAAAATATCCACTCATCTCCATCAGTTAATAAAATTCCCAACACTGTAATCCTAGGGTCCCATGCTAGTCTCTGTCAGGGACCATCATGCTGATGCTACACTACTTCAATCATGACTTTCTACTCAAAGTATACATAATGGATCCTCCACTCCTAGATCCTCATAAGATGAAGCAAACTACTGACCAAATGGACTCTTGGATCCCATGTCAAATTTGGAAGTCCATCACTTCCAATCCCCACTAACTGCTGATGTGCCCTACTGGTAACTGTCAAAATCCCTCCATCCTCATCCCAATGAGAGTTTGAATATGTATCAACCTCTAAGATATCCTCTATCCCATGGCCTAAGATACTCTTTGTCACGCCCAAGGCCTCAACTGTTCGTCTCTGATGATCCACCCCTATCCTGATGTATGCATTAAAGACACTTCTGTCAGGTGGTCTCAACCTACCAACTCTCCATTTCCCCTACCACTGTCTATCTCCCCCTGTGCTGCTGTCAATGATGAAGGCATCGGGAAAGGATATCATAAATATCCGCAACCAACTGTAGGACTGGAAAGTCTCATATGATTTGGTCAATCCCAAGAACTTGACCAAAAGCTCATCCATTGGCACCCATGGTAAATAATCGCCTGTACTCATCACTGAACACCAACCATCAGGTACGATAGTGGGTATCTCCACAACCTACAGGTCAATAAATATCCNTACCATGGGTGCCAATGGATGAGCTTTTGGTCAATCCCAAGAACTTGACCAAAAGCTCATCCATTGGCACCCATGGTAAATAATCGCCTGTACTCATCACTGAACACCAACCATCAGGTACGATAGTGGGTATCTCCACAACCTACAGGTCAATAAATATCCCTCCATCATCACTCATATAACTATTGCTACTGTGAGGGTGATCTCCTAGAAAGATGTGCTGCTGCAAGGGAGAGGAATCTCCATGCTCCACTAAGTATGTCTCCTCCCTGCAATCCAATGCATCACCCTGAATCCCACTCTACACCTCTACATGCTCCTATGAACTATCTCTCATCATCATATGCCTCTGGATAGTCATGAAAGCCCCTATATCCTCCTGCATCATCATGTATCCAAGGTGTAGTATCGGATCAACCTCTGCATGGATATCAACCGATCCTAGAACACAAATGAAAGTGTCCTCGTAACTGCCCCTAGATCTGGAATCCCCATGTGTATGCATATGAACAACTGTCTCAGAACTACCCATGAATGGTGGTCCTCGTGACACCCATACATCCTCCAACGTCTCCTGGTCATATCCCTCCATAACCACAAGCTATTACATGGGCACCAAGATCCATCTCCAATGCACCAATCCTCAATATGGTGACCATATATCACTTATAAGCTAAATATCCCCTGTGTAGGCCAAGGAATAGGCCGAAAGAAATATCCCTGATGTTACAAATCTCAAAATGGCCACCATATCCCACTTACAAGACAAAAAATTCCCATATAGGGCTTGCATGTTGGCTTATGGTCCAATGCATGGCTCATGAACCCTAATGTCATGGACCATAAATCTTATAGATTTTTTGGTGCTCTAGGGATGATTCTTATGGCCTAAGTCATAATCAAGGGATAAAATTAATGGAGGGTGACCTTAGGTTATATCATTTATCTTTGGTGCTCATTCATCATGTGTGAGGGCTTGAGACACCACATATGAAACATACAAAGAATCTTTGTTTTATGAACAAGATATGGTACTATCCATTTTGAGGTTTGGAATAGAGATTTTTCTTATATACTACACTCCATTGAACCATATAATCCCTACACAAGGAATCATTTTTCTAACAGAACTACATTTGAACCCAAAATCCGACGACATCCTCCGACACCACCCAAAAAATTGGCCTTGTCGTCGGATTTTACTTTTAAAAATTGTAATTTTTTTGTTTTTTTTCAAATTCTCCCCGACAGTCATCATGCACTAAGAGATAATAGACAAGAATATTGAAATCTACCAATATCCTACCAAAGAAACATTCCATGCAGAGATAAGATTCTTGAAAGCTATGAAGATCCTACCAATCAAATGATGCTTGGGCCATAATGGCTTGTCAAAGTTCATTTGCTAGCTAAGTTAGTTTAGAATTTGCATGTGACATAGTACTATCATTCAAGAGTCAAAGTGTTACATTTCATTGTCATGCATCATGTGCGAGGGCTTGAGCCACCACAAAGGCAACATACAAAGAATATTTGTCTTATGAACAAGATATGGTACTATCCATTTTGAGGTTTGGAATAGAGATTGTTCTTATAGAGTACACTACATTGCACCATATAAGCCCTAAATAAGCCCTAAACTCCCTGCAAACGATGTAACATCGTTCAAATCCACATGCACGACCTCTAAGCCCTATTCACAGGTCACTATTTTCCATGTCTAGTCCTAATAAAATGTCTTTTAGTTGTTTCTTTTAAAATTTGTTCGAGACACATGTACCTGCATCTAGTACTGCATGAAAGGGCATGCAATAACATCAAAAAATAAGAACTTGATAAATTGCACAAGCTTCATTAGTTATGTCATGTATTTTGTTTTTTTCTCTCATCTAAGTACTTTTTTGCTCCATGTTAGTATCCTGATTTTCAAGGTAGGGTCATAGGTTTGTTAAGAGTTTGCAAAGTTAAGCCTTGGTCCTGGGAAGACCAATGCATTCCTATTTTGAGATATTAAGTGTGTGATAGTTAATCATAAGTCTAAGGTTGTTGCTACAAGTTTTGATATGGTATGTCACAAAGGAGTCAAGTCATAAATCAAAGGTCTAGGGGAAGTGTTTCAAATGGTATCATTGAATGACCACCATAACTATACCATTATTATTTTAATGGGACTTTTCCCCCTAGATCCACCACCCAAATCCAATCCAATTTAGATTGAATGACCACCATAACTATACCATCACTAGTCTAATGGGCCTTTCTCCCCCCTCCTATCACCCCCCACCCATTACAACTCTAAGAAGGATCCTGACATTCCATACCCCTTTGGAAAGCGTTTCCCTCAATTCTTGTAGTGTGGATGTACAAAAATAAATGAGGGTCCCATGTATGGTTTCTAATAAAAAATATGAAGTAATCCAAAGAGATAGGGTCGCATGTGCAAGGGTTTGTCTCAATGCTCCAATAGTCCAAGAAGTTTTCCCATAAATCTAAGTCCCATGTACGAGTGATGACCACCATGCTAAAATAGTCAATGTCCCATGTGCATGTACTAAATGCAATGCTAAAGTAATCCAAAAATCTCATCCATAAACTTGGATCCCATCCATGGTAGTTCATTTTGACACCCAAATGATGACTTTTGAGCTCAACTAATGGTCAATTATGTCCTCAAAATTCCCACCACGGTCATGTGGATCCAAATAAATAGAATCCAAAAGATCATCCGCATGGTTGTAAGAGATCAATTCGGGAGCTAAAAGGAACATTAACATTTAGGATTGTCCAAGATGAACACCAATAGCCATCATCATCCCGTAAGTAACCTCAAAGACATTATATACATCAGGTGGAGTAGAGGCATCAAAATGGAAAGTGAAAGTAGTTATCTTCCAAGAAAAGATAATTATTCATGTACCAACCATCACAATAATGGTTTGAATCCCACCAAGAAAATATATCTCATTTATACTCTTCACTAATATCATGATACATTTCAAGAAGTTTTCAGCTCTCCTTAAGCTCTTGTATTATGTGTGTGATTTGATCCTCCCAATTTTTTTCCATTCTTTGGATCTATGAGGCTTTGGGGGCATTGAATATTGATCAAAAGAATAACATAATATCAAATAAAACCCCCAAAAATCCTCTATCCAATGACATTGGTCTAGTTGCAATATGGGTACTTTGTCAAAAGATATATTCTCTACAATATTGATGGTTCTCACAAAAAGGACCCTAAAATAACTTACTTTAAATCAATGATATCTCCAAGAGCGACGACTTCAATTAGAACCATTTTTTTTTTAAATTGGATGTTTTTTCAAGAGGAATTGAAATCTAGACTTGCTTTTCACATATTATGCACATAAATCTACAAGAATATATCTAAATGTTTCTGCCTCTTTTTTCTTAGGAAAAAATATACAAAAAGAAGGAAAACAAATTCTTCCACTTTCTTTCCCAAGAAGGAGCTCCAATACCAATTGTTATCTACCTTAGTTATAAAAATTAAATCACATATAATATATCCAAGCTTAATATTGTAAAGTCCCATTTACTTTATTATACAAAAAGACCCTTCAGGCATGACAACGCTATACAATGATCCTTTTGGAAGAAATACACTATTGTTCACTTGCCTCTTAAGGTAAGGTGACCTCTCATTGAGCCAAGTTTGAACACAAAATACTTCAATACATATCCATAAGGACTATGTCCCTCTTTATAGCTAACTAGAGAACCCTAATCATAACCACCTCCTAATTACCTAATGGACTTTCTTTAATGAGACCACATTACATGTATTCCATTCTAACTGACTAATGGATCTTATTTAATAATAACATCCATAATGGACCCATTCCACTTTACATTGAATGACCACCATAACTATATCATTACTAATCTAGTGGTCCCTTTGCCCCCCTAATTACACCCCTAGGGAGGATCCCAACATCTAGCCACGAACCATTGTGGCACTCTCTTCTCCACAATAACACAATGAAAACATTTAAGGAATCTCCTACAAGGTTCTAATCTCACTCATGCCAACCCATTTATCTCATGACATAGCCAATATGCTCACTATTGAGCACTCTAGGCCCTCATCTAGACATCAAATGTCATGAGCTTCTCTTCTATGTCATATCACAAGGGAGATCTCCCTTTTCTCTACTCCATATTCCCTTCGATATCTTCTTCCCTTCCAATGTAGGAAAAAAAAGTCCAACAATATTGGTTTCACACTTTGAATGACCTAAAGAAAACCACTCAGTTCAAAATATCCATGACCAACACTAACAAGGTTGCATGTTTTAATGGTGTTTACTTCACCTATTGTGGACATTCCAACCATGGTTTTTCCCTCAAAACCATCCAATTTCATATCATTTCTTACAAGCAAATCCCCCACTCCCCATAGTTTTTTTCTAGCCATAATTCCATGGGGATTTTTCCTTGTTTGCATGCATAAACACCATGTTTCCACACAAGTTCCACCATGAACAATGAGAAGAAGAAAATTTGGATAGGAAAATGGATAATGCACGTGGGAAAGAAATGTTCTTAGGTAGAATGGAGAGTCTAAGAATCATTCATGAATGAGGGTGAATAATGGTTTCCCCCCAAGTTTATTCTACATAAGACAAGTGTGCCCTTTCGGCCAAGAAGCATGAGGAAACATCCAAAAGAACACCCAATTAAAAGATGAGTGGGAAATATTTTTAAGGAATCACAGACAAGGTAGTTTTTACTTCAAAGGACAAGTGTCAAACCATATCACCCATGCACCCCCTTTCCTCTTTCTCTCTTGTGGTATCATGGTCCCATTGTCACTTCTCAAGCAACCTTTTATGTGGATAATATATTACCATTGTCGTATCATAAGGACACTGTGTAAATCATAAAAATCACACCATAATCCTTTCCCACAATGAAAATCCATCTAAAATTCAATAGTCAGACCACTAGGAACATTTACAACTCATTGAACTTATTTATACACAACAATGTCATGACTGCGACCACTATTTTACAAACATGGCAAGAGAGACGACTATGTTACAAATGTGGCAATAGAGATGACTATGCTACAAACGTGGAAATAGAGACGACAACGTGGAAATAGAGACGAAAACGTGGAAAGAGAGACGTCAATGTGGCAATAGCGACGTTATTGGGCAATATGGAAAAAACAAATAAAATTTCCTCTATTTTTCAACAGTATGGCCAATTTTGTCCATAACGTCGTAAATAGAACGCCAAAATTTTTACAATATGTACTAGTGAAAATGTATTGAGAATCGTGGCCTTCTATGGCCTCTTTGCCAATTATTTCCTCTACAACTATTTGTACCTCA
Organism: Picea mariana; assembly: GCA_032191745.1. Classification (NCBI taxonomy): domain Eukaryota; kingdom Viridiplantae; phylum Streptophyta; class Pinopsida; order Pinales; family Pinaceae; genus Picea; species Picea mariana. Next base: position 18,957 of record JASDQU010242806.1, read on the forward strand.
GCCATTGATGCCCGTGCTAAAGAAACTCATCCTGAAGCAATATTTCAATCAAAATATGAAAACTTTCAACAATCCATTCGTTAATAATCTACCTAAATAAAATCAAGATGTTGGATCTATCATTCACAACAAAAGCATATGCAATCCATCCATTAACGCAACTTCATTAAATCTAATTTAATAATTAACTACAATTGAACAGGGAATGATATGGTCATTGGGAATATGAGGGGGTTTGTAATGAATGAAAAATGATAGCATGGACCAGAATCAACAATGAATATTGTTCAAGCAACGCAAAGTCCTTTTATTACAAAAACAATATCTCCAATAATAGCTCCAAACAAACAAGGATTGAAACCCCCTGCAACTCTGGTGGGAATTATTTCCATAGCAATTCTTTTAAACTCAAAATCGTTCAAAACAACTCATAGATCAATAACAAACAAGCCATAATTTTGTGGGCGACATCAATCTTTCCAACTGTTGGGTCAAATATTTAGACAAGATTTTGAAACTAGGTCTATAATATTCGCGTGTCCACATTATCGGATGGGAAAACAAGGTTTGGGACTGACAAATAGGAGCATGCCTCAAGTTATGGATGCAATAAAAGCCAACATATTTACTTCCCATAGTGATTGTAAGATAATACATGAGACTCTATCACCTTTTAAAACAGTGGTAATGATAACACGAAATGACTGCGAGACTTCGAAAGTGTGGATATGCAGTAGGGATATGACACAATGATCAAAAAAATGACCATGGGTCAAATAGCTCGACAAAAATTCAAATTTGGCTTTCCTTTTATTGATTCACTTGTGTATTGGAAAAGGAAGTGAGGCCTGGAGCAGGAATATAAGCGTAGGGTTTGAAACGTGGGTTGTGGGCTAAGAAAAACCTGACTCTTTCCATCAAAATATAGTAGGATAAAACACACATCTCACCCACAACATCCATGCCATGGTAAAAATAAGACTGCACATCCTCCATGGTGAGAGTGCTATGCAATATTCATAAAATCCAACTGCATATTTTATTTTATAGAGGAAACCCTCGGAAATATTCATATGAAATGAGAGAAAACAAACACCTTCACCCACAATTACTTATCAACAACCATATCATAATAATATCACATTCGATCCAGGCCCATACAACCATATATTTCAAACAAAATAAAATGCCAAACGTTATTGCCAATTTGAAACATTTAAATTCCAATAGGAAGAAACCCAAATCAAAATGTGAGTTACACGACAAAAATGCCCATAGTAAATCCATTAAAAGATTTGGAAAACAAACACATTCCACATGAAAAATACAAGAGCCAACATAATAATTTTATCTGGAGTAGAGATGACCATCATGAGTGGAGAGAGAAGAGCCAACATACCCATGAGAAGAATTCCAAAAAGCTTAAGAGGACAACTATTTTTCCACCAACGACTGAGCACATTTGAGGCACTGCTAACTAGAGTAGAAAAACAAATGCGAGGGGAAAGTGAAGGTGGTAGCTTCGAGGTAGGGTAATAATGACGTGCAATAAATGCACACTGCTTCCCTTATTTTCTCATTTAATGCCATCAACCACAACAAAAAATAGAGCGCTTCCAATTTCCAAACAAAAAATTATTCTAATCATAGAATATCACCATCGTATAACTAAATCCATAGAACATAAAGTGCCATTTCCAAATTAAAATTCAAATAGGCCCCTCATATGAAATTCATAACAATAATATGCCTATTTAACAATTAGCACCGAAATAATATGTCCCACATAATTTTCTAGTGGAGTATTATATTCACATATTAACCATTTCCCCTTGTATGTAAATATTCCATGAGTGGAATATGGCTGATATTTGAACAATATATCAAAACCTAAGGGTAGCAAGAGAATACAATAAACATTTCCTTTATTTTGAGATTAAATTGCTAGCACCCTTATCATCCATTAGTTGCACATGGAAATAGGTTAGGATTTCCATTCTTATTCTTCGAAACTGTGAATCTTTTTCGTAAGGTAATTAGGAACGCAAATAGGAAGAGCGCTTTCTATCAATGTTTTTAACAAGGGGTCCCACCTATCTAGTATTATTTAAGATATATATAAGTAATAATTAATTGCAACCTATTTGTAGACAGGAACTTTATGTTGCGCTTTTTTTAGGCGCCAAAAAATTGGTGACTCCATAAGGAAATATGTTCTCAATAGATTTATAACTCAGAATGCTTGTATCTACAGATTGATAGAAGTAGGTGATTGAAAATTCTCAGAAAATAGTTATGCAACAAGGAAAAAAATGATGGTTTAATGGAAAATATGAGATGGGATTTTGGGGAATAACTTATGGAAAATGAGATGTATGAAGGGAATTGGTCCTGTATGCATACAAATTGATAAGGTTCGTAATCAATAACACTTTTTGAAATTTCAAGGAGAATGCTTCTGATATGCTCTTAAATCTCAGGATGGATGGAAGAAAGGGATAGCAAAAACAAGGAAGAAAACAAAACCAACTATAATACAATAATATTGAAATAAAAAATCTATTTCATCAGTGTCTCAAAAGGAAGATATCATAGTAGTTGTGTTTATCTTATTTTCATTGATCAACAATATTTACAGAATGACATCATTATGAAAAAATTGTTCCAGACTTTATTTCTGATGACCATGCAAAACAACAACATAAAATGAAACTCAATAAACCAAAGTGACCCAAAAAACGTAAGACAAAAATATATACATCATTCATCATAAACAAAATTGAGTCAATGGTCAGGCTAGTTCCACATAATGCTTCAAGTGGCAACCATTGGTAGTGTAAGAAAACAATTCTCTCATCCATGTCTTTAAGAAGATATGAATTTGTGCCAAGGATAAAAGCGATTTTGAAAGGACCTAGCCATAACTTTTGGAATTTAGAATGTCTCCCTCTCTCAGCATGGGTTGAATCCCACAATAAGACTTTGTCATCAATTTTAAATTCAATAGTCTTTCCTTGTTTGTTAAAATACTTCTTCATTGTTTGCTGCTTCCTCTTCAGTTTTTACAAGGAATATTTTTTTGTTCTTCCAGGGCTAGAAGTGTATTTATCCTTTGAGAAACATCAGAAGAATTTAATTCTTCTGTCTGTAGCATCAACCGTAAGGAATAAATATCTGATTCAATAGGTAGAATAACATCTTGGCCGTATACGATCTGAAATGGAGTAAATCATGTACTTGCTTTGGTGGTAGTACAGTCTACCCAAAGAGCATAAGTTAGAAGTGTGTGCCAATGGTGAGGTTTTTCTTCTATGATTCTCTTTATAATCATGACCTGATTTTTATTAGTAGACTATGCTTTTCCATTTCCTTGAGGGTAATAAGCAGATGAAGTGAAATGATTGACAATTTAGCCAGAAATTGGTATAATTTTGTAGAAATGAAGGTTGGACCATTATCTGTAATGATTTCTAATGGAAGGCCAAATCTGGAAAAATATATTAGACTCCTGAAAATAAATTACTTGTTTATATTGCGCGTGTCTAAGAGGGACAACCTCAATCCACTTAGAAAAGTAATCATTGGTTGTCAAAATAAATATATGCCTTACATAGGATGAAGGATTGATTGGACCAATAAAGTATAGACCCCACTTAGAAAAAGGGAAATCCAGAAGGACAGGCTATAGAGGCATGGTAGAAAGACATTCTTTACCAACGAATTTTTGACATTTATCACATGACCTTGCAAATTTATAAGAATCACGAAAGATCAAAGGATAGTAATAACCATTTGTTATGATCTTAAAATAAGTATATTTAGTAGAAAAATGGCCACCAATATGGATGAAAGATGTTGATGATCCATGTACTTCGTGTAATAATTCTTGTGCTTCTTCATAATTTACACATCGTAGCAACAAACCATCAGCAGATCTTCCAAACAAGGAGTCCCATAAAATGATATACTTATAATATTCAAGGTAGAGTCTCCTTCTCTTATGAGGATCCAAATCATCTAGGCACCTTTGATACTGCAAATAATACACCAGATTCTTATACCAAGGATTCTTAGATATAAAGATATTTTGATTTTCAATATAAAATAGTGTTGAAAGAGGTTTATCTTGATCGTCTAGTTCTTCACTTGGTTTAGGATGCTGAGCTAAGTGAAGGGATAAGTCTCATCCCTTGATTGTATTTGAAGTCATAATTGTCAAATCATGCTCCTAAATTTTGGCAAGCCAATGTGCACGTTTTCTTGAAATATAAGTTTGTGAAAGTAGAAACTTGATAGCAGACAAAGGGACTTGTTTGCCCAAAATAAAATGGTGAAATTTTTCTATAGATTTGACAAGAGCGAAAACATGTTTCTCAATATAAGAATATTTAACCTCGTCGTCTGATAGACTTTGACTCATGTAAGATACATGTTTTTCATTGTTCTGGTCATTACATTGCAAGAGGATAGCATAAATTGCTTCCTTAGTGGCATTGGTATATACTATAAAATATTTCTCAAAATTTGGTTTCACCAAAACCGGCATAGAACTGATCCCCTTCTTAATCTTAAGGAAAGAATTCTCGACATCATCTGTGCAAGAAAAAGAACGATCTTGCTTCAAAATATTATGGATTGGTTTAACCATGACAAAAAAATATGGAACAATTCTACAAACAAAATTAATAATTCCCATGAAAGCTTGAACTTATTTCTTGGAGGTGGGCGCAGGGAGGCTTACAATGGCAATAATCCTCTCAAGATCTATACTTATCCCTGAATAAAAAAAAATGTGACCGAGAAGCTTACCCTTCGTGACACCGAAAATAGACTTGGAAGGATTCAAAGAAACGCCAAATTTTCTGTAGCATATGAGAACTTTTCTAAGATGATCGAAATGATCCAACCGGTTTTTAGAATAAACTGTCAAATCATCAAGATAAACTTGGATAATATTACCGATTAGATCGTCAAAATCTATCTGCATATCTCTTTGAAAGGTGTCACCTTCATTAGATAAACCAAATGGCATACATTCATAAGAAAATGTGCCCCAACGTGTGGTAAATGTGGTTTTATATGTATCAGTCCTTTTTACCTTCATTTGATTATATCCAGAAAAACCGTCAAGTAAAGACATCATTTGAGACCCTACAACCTGTTTTAAAATCAACTTCATATTAGGAAGTGAAAAATGGTCATTGATACTTTCCTTGTTTAATGCACATAAATCAAAACATAATTTGATCTGACCCATATTTTTCCAAACAAGGACTAGATTTGAAACCCATTCAGAATACTTAAGTGTAAAGATTATATTAGCTTTCAACAATTTTTCCAATTTTTTCCTAATAGTGGCTTCAACTGAAGGATTAATAGGTCTTTTCCTTTGCCTAACTGGTTTTTCCCCTTCCTTGATAGGAATGGCATGCTATATGAGAGCAGGATGAAAACCACAAAGATCCTCGCATGACCAGGAAAAAACATCTTGAAACTCATAGAGTAATTCCATGAATTTCACATTCTCATCATCAGAAAATTGGGCACCTAATATAATGATGTTTGGAAATTAGGATGTCCCAATATTCAAGGAAATGGTATAACCAACTTTCCTTTTCGACTCCTCCTCTTTATGTTTTTCTTTGTTGCCTACATCACTTGATGAAAATGAACTTTTGAGAGGAGTCAAGCCTTTAGGAAAATTTTCATCTTCAACATAGATGATTTATTTGGGCTTAAACGGTTCATTTTTTATAAAAGCGCAAATGGCTTCATCATTAGGGACAACTTGCCATGATTCTACGTTGTCAGGGAAGTGAGGAAGGTATAGAGACTAGAATGTACAATTAGGTCTTTGAGGTAAAATATGTCGAGTAGGGTAATCCGCAAAAACAACTAATCTATCAACCATTGAATTAAGTTCCCTTTTAACATGAGTGATGTTAAATGATAACAGATTTGAAATCAACATCCAAATAGCTTGGGTATAATTCTTAAGTAACTTATTGTTTGGTACATAAATCTTCCGCACAAGGTTCACAACAAGTTCATAATCACCAAAGACTGTAAGGTGGCCACAACCAAGGTTATGTGCAACAATAAGGCCTTAAACTCAACAAAATTGTTTGTATAAGAAAATTCCAATCTATAAGAGAAATTGTGAATTTTGCCTATAGGGGAATATAGAATGATGTCGGCTCCATTACCTTCATTAGAACATGAGTCATTGAAATTAATGTGCCACATGCCATCATCAAAATAAATTGGTTCAAGTATAGTATCACCTTCATCGACAAATATAGAGTACACCCATAAATCTTCTTCGAGATAATTTACTTGAGGTTGGGGGACACTCTCTATATAAGGTGAAATTATTCCTTCCCTAAAAACTATAATGTTATTTCCATTTTGAGGGATAGACAAATGCGTGCCATCAAGTGAAAGGTATCCATCGGTTAAGTTTTTCCAGTCCCTTCCCAAAATAATTGAGTAGATACTCACTGAGATGTCAATTACTTGGATATTGAGAGTTGTCCTTATCTCGGGATGTGCACACAAAACTAGGGTTACATCCTTTATTTCACCTATAGTTGATTGTTGCAAATTATTATAAGAGAGCATGCTTCTATAATTTTCGTTGGTACAAGATAAGCCAAGCTCTTCCATGATAATTTTAAACATCACACTTGGATCGGATCTACCATCAATTAGGGAACAATGAGTTATTTTATCCATGATTTTTACTGAAATATAGAAAGTTTTTTTTTACAGGGTTCCTAAAGTTAATTACACCTATCATATTTACAGTTGAATCCTCTTCCTTTGACTCTTCAAATAGATTGGCTATAGTGGAAACCTTACCTTCCATAAAATTCTTAAGATGCTTTTGTTGTTCTAGAATGACAACCATGTTCAAAAGGGTAGAATCAACTTTGATACTAGCCAATTAGTTAAGGATATTGTACTTAGAAGAGGGAAGAGGAGAAGATACTCCTTGATCACTTGAAGTTCTGACAGTTTGTGTATCAACATTTTGAGAAGATGAGCTTGGGGCAGAATAAGTGTGGGGAATATCAAATTTTCTCTTTGTAGTGTAATATTTATTCATGGTATTGACTACCATAAAATCCTTTGGTTTGGCCCAATCTAAAACAACGATCATGGTATTGGGCCTTTTTCCAAAGATCTTATCTCTAGAATTTCTTTTAACTTTGTAGGTGTTTTCATCATGATTTGCTTCACAAAATTTACACCAAGTGAAAGTCATTATGGTCTTTGGCTGAAAAGTGTTCAATTTAGTATTTCTAAAAGGCGTCAGGGAAGAAGAAGAATCCCTGGGGGAAGAGGAAGAGGAAATTATCTTTCGTTTGTAAGACATCGTCATATTATTCATATCTTGCATGAGCTGTAGAATGGCAGATATGTCTGTTTGCTTGACCAAGTCTCCTTTAGGAATGCCCATTCTTTCAAGTTTCTATTCATATTCTAAGGAAGTCTGAAGGGAGGAACCGAGATTGTCAATAACATTTTCTTTAAGTTTATGATGATAAGGAGAAGGTAAAGCATTATAGTAATGCATGAACACAACTTGATTTTGAGGACAGATTAATTCAGGAATTTGATTATATAGCTTAGTGAAATGAGGGTTAAAAGACTTAATGGTTTCACCATCTTTATAGGAAATTTTGTTGTATTCCCTTAACTGATCAACTGGACTCTTGGGCTGTCCATAAGTGGACTTAAACCAATAGATCAATTCTTTCCAAGTTGAAAGGATTTTGGGAAGGAGATCAAAAAAATCTGTTGTAGCTTCCCCTTCAAGAGAATTGACAAATAAACACATGCAAATATCATTATTGTTAGCCCCTATGTTATGACAACCATTAGAAATTGATACTAGGTGTTCATTTTTGGTAATGGTCCCATTTCCCAAGAACCCAAGCAAGTGATCTTTGAATTTCAGTAATGGTTGGGTGGTTGGTGCAAGATTCAAGGGAGAAGACACGTGCCAGGGGGTGGTTGTATCATCTTCCTCAAATTGGAAAATCCCATATTTCTTAATGAACTTGGCAGGATTGGTAGTAGATTGAATAGGAATTTGATGACTATAGATACTACCAATCACAGATAAAGTGAAAGGTTGCGAGGAGGAGAAACCTTCGGTGCCACTACCACTACCTAAGGACTTCATATTGAAGGTGAAAGGTATGGGTGATGAAAATGAACTGGCATAATCAGATAGGGTTCTCCTAAGAGCACTTTGTTGTGTTGATAATACAATTTTGCTTCTTCCTATTTCATAAATAGGGGTAACTTCATGGGAAAATCCTCTTCTTCTTCGAGAAATACGAGAATTAAAGGACATGAAATAAAAGATTAAACATGTGAGAGGACAGGTAAGAGGAAAGATTACTGTTGATTTCTGGGCTACCTTTGCCTGGCTTCCCAACGTTCATGAACATTTATGTCCCGTTCTATTACTTCTCAAGAGCATTCAAGTTCAACACGAGTACTAGCAGTTTCTAAAATAGTGTTGAATAAAGTCAATGTAATGCTGGTTTGGTCATCAAGACCATTTCCAATATTGGTTTGTCTCGCAACAGGTATTGTCATGGAAAAATCGATCAAAGAAAAATCATACAAAAAGAAAAATAAAATAAAATTGTGATACAATCAATCAGAGAGATATGGAAAGATCTCCCCGGTATGGTTTCCAAATAAATGTTGAGGAAAATGCATGAAGAACCTTACTCAAGCATTTTTAGATCTTGCTAGGCTAAGAAAATATAGTTGGGAATGTTAGCTAGAGTTTACAGCCTTTAATTCAAAACAATCTCTTAATCCAAAGGTAATATATACGATGGATTGAGGCTGATTTTATATGTTATATGTAATTGTGCAAAAGAAAGAAAGAAAAGATATACATAAGTGTGTACAGGAAAAGAGACGAGAATAAAGGTAAAATATGAACAATATCATTAAGATATGCATGTGAAACTGAAATAAAAAATCTGATTTTTTTATATTAACTTAATTCTGAGATACAAAGCTGAACTCTCTTTACAAACCCCTGTGAGGGTGGGACCAAGTCAAGCTTAGAAGTCTCTGATGAGAACCATACAAAAAGACACTGACAACAAAAGAAAACTAAAGTTAAAGATCTAGATCAACTTGCCATAAAATTGTTGTCACTTGAATCTACAAAATATTCTTTATCAGTCATGGAATCTAATCCATAAACAAACAAGAACACGCAAACTTCCAAATATAGATTATACATCTTTAGAAACAAGCTACTGAGAGATATGATTCAGTTTTGAATCCTACTGCCTTCAATAAGACCATGTTGTCATCAAGATGGTTAAGATTTCTAGTAAACTCATAATGAATGAAGAAACAAATTATCTCACAAGTATAGAGCACACCTTATATCATAAGTTCTCTTTCTTTTCTCCCTCCTCTTTGTCTCTTCAATTGATTGAGCTTTTATTCTTTCTCAATAAGTTATGGTAGTTTAACTACCTTTATTTTTTTAAGCTTAATTAACTTAACTAATTAGTTGAGACAAATAAACAATAATATATAATTAAGGGTCTATTTAAATAATAACTAAAAAGGCGGGACCCCTTGTCACTCCAATTTCCATTTCTTTAATAATCATCAAAACATGAAGTAGCATACCCCAAAAATTTAATTCAAACATCCGCCTTGTAACTCCCTTCCTCATATTAATAGTCAAATATTTTAATATAAAAAATAAAACATGACTATATCCAAAAATAACATCATATCCATGTTGTCCAAAAAAAATCTATCTAAAAGTGTATTTGTTGTCCAAATATTCTATCATATCAATAAAAACTGTTCTCAAAATAAAATTACATTGACATCATTAAAAACCATATTTTCTATGAGAGGTGGTTTGCCTCTTTTCACTACTGTTCTCTTTTGGTCTTTCTTCTTTTTTTCCCTTCTGTAGCAGCCTTAGGATGATTGGAACCTTGAGGATGGATTTCACTGATAACATGGGAGAAATTTTCCTTGAGGTGGATATGGGAGGACACTGATTCATAGGAATTTTAGAAAGAGTTAGGGGAATTGGCCACTTTTTTCCCTTTATCAATCTCTGGTTCGGGCATTGTTGTTTTAAGAATTTTTCTTGCATGCTACGACTGGGCTGGTGAAGCAATGAGATCAACTTGGGAGTTTTGATTAAATGGTGGCGGAGGAGGGGGAAATGGAAACGATACTGTATGCCAACCATTATGATGTGAAGCAGGATGATGGGAGATCTCTTGCAAACTATCATTTCCAGGTGGTTATGGCTGCATAGAAACACGAGGGGGGACACAAATACCATATAAATTTTGGTGTGGTTGGAAAGGAGGCCTCTTAGGCCTAGGTTGTAGAATTCCTTGGCCAACTAGATTGAAAAACCCAGCTTGGAAAAGATGATTTAGTTCTTGTGGATCAACATAAAAATGTATTGAGAATCATGGCCTTCTATGGCCTCTTTGCCAATTATTTCCTCTACATCTATTTGTACCTCTTACATTGCTTCCCCTACTAAAGAAACTCATCTTGAAAAAATATTTCAATCAGAATATGAAATTTTTTAACAATCCATTTGCTAATACTCTACCTAAATAAAATTAAGATGTTGGCTCTATCATTCACAATAGAAACATATGCAATCCATCCATTAACACAACTTCATCAAATCCAATTTAATAATTAACTGCAATTGAACAAGGAGTGATTGGGTCATTGGGAATATGAGGGGGTTTATAATGAATGAAAAATGGTAGCATGGACAGGAATCAACAATGAATATTGTTCAAGAAACACAAAGTCCTTTTCTTCCAAAAACAATATCTTCAATAACAACTGCAAACAAACCGGGATTGAAACCCCCTGTGACTCTGGTGGACATTGTTTCCATAACAATTATTTTAAACTCAAAATTGTTCAAACCACCTCATAGATCAATAACAAACAAGCCATAATTTTGTGGGCAACATCAATCTTTTCAACTTTTGGGTCGAATATTTGGACAATACTTTGAAAGTAGGTCTATAATATTCACTTGTCCACATTATCGGACGGGAAAACAAGGTTTGGGACTAAACAATAGGAACAGGCCTCAAGGTATGGCTACAAGAAAAGACAACATATTTACTTCCCATGGTGATTGTAAGATAATACACGAGACTCTATCACCTTTTAAAACAGTGGCAAGGATAATACAAAATGACTGCGAGACTTCAAAAGTGTGGATATGTAGTAGGGATATGACACAATGATCACAAAACCGATTGTGGGTCAAATAGCTTGACAAAAATTCGAATTTGGATTTCCTTTTAATTATTCACTTATGTATTGGAAACATAAGCGTGACATGGAGTAGGAATATAACCATAGGGTTTGAAACGTGGGTTGCGGGCTAAGAAAAACCTAACTCTTTCCATCAAAAGACAGCAGGATAAAACACATAGGTCACACACAACATCCATGTTGTGGTAAAAATAAGATTGCACATCCTCCATGGTGAGAGTGCTATGCAATATTCACAATACCCAACTGCATATTTTCTTTTACAGAGGAAACCCTTGGAAATAATCATACAAAATGAGAAAAAATGAACACCTTCACCCACAATTACTTATCAACATCCATATGATAATAATATCACCTTCGCTCCAGGCCCATACAACCATATATTTCAAATAGAATAAAATATCGAGCACTATTTCCAATTTGAAACATTTAAATGCCAACATGAAGAAACCCAAATCAAAATGTGAGTTACATGACCAAAATGCCCACAGTAAATCCGTTAAAAGCTTCGGAAAACAAACACATTCCACATGCAAAATACAAGAGACAACATAATAATTTTATCTGGAGCAAAGATGACCATCATGAATGGAGAGATAAGAGCCAACATACATGTGAGAAGAATTCTAGAAAGCTTAAGAGCACAACTATTTTTACACCAATGACTGAGCACAATTGAGGCGTTGCTAACTAGAGAAGCAAAAATAATGCTAGGAGAAAGTGAAGCTGGTAGCTTTGAGGTAGGGTGAGAACGATGTGCATTAAATGCACGTCGCTTCCCTTATTTTCTCATTTAATTCCATCAACCACAACAAAAAATAGAGTGCTTCCAATTTCCAAACAAAAACTTATTCCAATCATAGAATATCACCATTGTATATCTAAATGCATAGAACATAAAGTTCCATTTCCAAATTCAAATTTGAATCGGCCCCTCATATGAACTTCATAACAATAATATGCCCATTTAACAATTAGCACTGAAATAATATGTCCCACGTACTTTTATAGTGGAGTATTATATTCACATAATAACCATTTTCCCTTATATGTAAATATTCCATGAGTCGAATATGGTTGATATTTTAACAATATATCAAAACCTAAGTGTAGCAAGAGAATAAAATAAAAATTTCCTTTATTTTGAGTTAAAATTGCTAGCACGCTTATCATCCATTAGTTCCACATGGAAATAGGTTAGAATTTCCACTCTTTTTCTTCGAAACTGTGAATCTTTTTCGTAAGGTAATTAGGAACACAAATAAGAAGAGTGCTTTATATCATTGTTTTTATCAAGGGGTCCCACCTGTTAGCACTGTGAGTCACCCTCAGATTGCAAGAGTATAAGCCTAGTACCCATCAAAATGTTTGTGGAGGTAGGTTTATGAGTGGAGGTCAAATGGACAAAGCTCAATATAAGAATGTTTTAACACAGAAACTGGACAAGAAATGCATAGGGAAATGAGGTCCTCATTAACTTCTATGAGTGGTTTAAGGTTAAAGGTGAGAAGAAGGAAGACTTCGTGATAAAAGTGGACAAGTCTGCCATGAGCATCCGACTTTCAAGAAGCTTGGTGAAGAAAAACTAAGGCACAAGAGCACTCTTGGAATCAAGTTTCAGATACTGAAATACATCACAACATCATAATAATCAAACCTCCATTACCATGCGACTGCAACAACTCATCTGGATCCTCCATGCACGAGAATTTCAACATAAGATGGAAACAAGGAAATAAAGAAAATACTAAAACATGTCACAAAAACATTATAATCAAACCTATATTACAATACAACTACAACCCTCTCCTCGATCCTCCGTGCATGAGTGTTTCAACACAGAGTAAACAAGATGATGAAAGAAGCTGACTTCTGTTAATGAGAAAGTTTCAAGTCTCATACATAACCAGATAACAACTCTGGTATCAAAATATTACAAAATAGGGAGCTTTGCTCAACCATTCGACGACCATAACAAAATCTTGAACTGATCTATTTATACTCAGCTTAGTGAACAACCGCTAGGAGAGTCATCTATCCATCCTCATTTAAGTCTTTTCATCTGTGCATCCTTCTGTCAGACTGTGCATGTTTCCTCCTATCATACACAAGATCATATTGGTATGGGCCTGCAAGAAGGAATCATCCATCGTGGTACCTCAGGTTGACAACTTCGTCTCCTTGTCCATAGCTTTCAATCTTCCTATTCATGGAATGAGTTGAGGTTTTAGCTACCAGTCCTTTTTCATTAAATGAATCCTCCTCATGATTGGAGTGCAGCTGGACAACTAGCGGGCAACCACTTGTCGTTTTTGGATACGATATTATACGCACACGTGATTTCGGGGCCATCAAAAGAGGTTTGGACCTACACTGCTTTCAAGCCCAAAATACACCATATTCTGCCACGTAGCCTCCCCACAATATTGCAGTTTGGATTTCGGCCCACCTTTGGATTTTAATGCCCGTGCAGGTTGTGGCATCAAAATGATTGGCGACCATCGATTTGATCGCGGTCTGTGATCTGGGCGTGCTTGCTATTTTAGCGCCCCCGCCAAATTTCTATCTGCCTGGCAACTATGGAAACCTTCCAACCGTGTCTAGATATGGAACTAAATCTAAACACACCAAGAATTTTTGCCACTGCAGACTGCACTCACCTGCTTTCCTGCACCCAAGGCTGTCACCTGCAAACTTGAACAACTTCATGTGATAACACCACTTATCTAGTATTATTTAAGATATATAAGTAATAATGCATTTCATCCTATTTGTAGGCGTGAGATTTATGTTGCAGTTTTTTTAGGCATGAACACCTTGGTGGACTTGGGGAAAACCATGGAGATTTTGGAGAAGTTCTTCTCCATCCAACAAAATTTTTTAGATGAAGATTATATCTTGAAATATAAGAGGTATGAATGCACCTTCTAACAATATAATTCTCAAGAAACACATAGCCCAAGAAAAACCCACTATAATGATGTTATAGGAAACCAAAAGAAACAAAGAAACATTGATTCAAATAACATGTAAATTTTGGAGACATTGTAGGTTTGAGGTAGTAGAAGCAGATGGAGATTCCAACGGATTGGGATTTCTATGGAACCCGAAGGTAGTTCATGTGGACATCCTATATGCATAACCTAGAATTATCTTGGAAAAATTCAACCACATAGATCAAGATGAGCATGGATACTATCTAATGTATATCCCCCCCACTTTGTCCTCAAGGAGATCCTTTCTAGACACGATCAACTCCTAAAGATGGTTGCTTAAAGAAATACCTTGGATCTTGGGAGGGGATTTTAATATGATTAAATCCCTTTAGGAGAAAAAATGTGGGGCTAGGAGGTTGGACCCTGAAAGTGAGATGTTTGAATAAACTATAGAGAATTTAAGGTCAATCAACATCCCCACCAACAATGGAATCCATACCTAGAACAATAAAAGGGGATGCCTCCACGAAATAGCGATAGACTAGATCGATTTCTAGTTTTTGAAAGCATGTTCCACAGGGGTAAATCCTTTTCAACAAAGGTTCTTCCCTATATAGGATCAAACCATTGGACAATCGTACTATCTTAGGGTAGTAATGATTTCCAAAGGCCTAGACCATTGATATTTGATAAGTTTTATATAGTCCATCAGTTCTTTCAAAACATAAATTTATGGTGGAGTTAAAGACTAGATAACAATGAAACACATATATATAGGTTTCAACAGAAACAAAAAAAAAACCAAACAAATGTTAAAAACATGGAATAAAGAAGTTTTTTGGAATATCTTTGAAGCATAATCACAACTAGAAAAGGAAATGGAGCTTCTACAATAGGAAATAATTCATAAAGGAATATAGGAAGATAACAAACTAAAATAAGGACAACTAAAAGCAACAATAGACCAACAAGAAAATAAGGAAGAGACTATATGGAAACAAAAATCCAGACTGAAATGGTTGAGGGAAGGTGACATGAAAACAAAATTTTTCCATAGCTCCCTCCTAAGTCATAGAAGCAGAAATAGAATATCATACCTCCAAAATGAAGTAGGTGAGAAGCTAAAAAAACATGAGGAAATGGAAGAGCATTTGGTCAACCACCTCAAAGAACTATTAAAAGAACCAATGGAAGACCATGAAGAATCCATCCAAGACATTCTCTAATCCATTCCAACTCTAGTATTGATAGAACAAAACCTTATTCTAATGTGCTACAATTATGGGGAAGGTAGAGCAAATTGTAAAAGAAATGGAAACTAGAAAATTCCCTAGGATAGATGGAATTTCCATAGAAATTTCTGATACTTGTCGACATATCATAGGAAAATAAGCCTAGGAGGTGGTGGAGGAATCCCAAACCTTCGATATTTTTCTACAAGCCTTCAATGCAAATTTTCTGGCGTTGATTCCAAAGGAAAATGAAGAAAATAAAGCATATAAGTTTCATCCAATATATTTATGCAATGTGATATATAAAATAATTTCTAAACTCATTTCTAATCATTTGAAACCTATCTTGAAATCGATCATCTCCCTAGAGAAAAGGAGTTTTATAGAAGCTAAGAAATTACTTGACAGAATCATCCTAGCCCATGAGACAATTCACTCCCTAAAAACTAACAAAAATTCAGGAATGACGATTAAATTAGATATGTCGAAGGTGTTAGCACATTAAATTGTCAAAGCCTTAGGAGTTGTGGTTTATACCTTAAGTCTGCAAATTTTTTCTGTCTCTCCTCCTTTTGCAGACCCGATCGTAGGTTTTCCCTCTCAGCTTGTAGTTTTCTTCTGTTCGCCCTCATCCGTTTGATTGACCTATTTTTCCTTGATAGCTTTCCCGATAAATATCGGCCATAGACCTCTTTGTTTTCCTTAAAATCGACCACTTCTCTCTTTTCCTCTGTCGCTAATCCTTTTATTTTCTCAGGCCCCATCGTCATCCAAGTAATTTTTTACAGGTCACAGTCGTGAGAACTAAGAGCAACACATGAAGCGGTTTGATGTGGTCTCAAATCAGGCGAGTGGGCAAGGAGCAATTTTTCATAGTTTCACGAGATGGAGTGAGCAAGGAGCAGAGTCAATGGGTCTCGCGAAACGCGAAATGATCCATTCCATCCAATAAAAAAGATCCAAGGACCGTCGATCTTACATTGGTACTTTTTGGGGGATCGAAAATCAGGGGTTCGAGGTTCTCGTTGTAAAGGTGTGCCCACAACTCGACGTCTTGAGACTCGAAGTGCCGATGTGGTCTAGGTCGTCCAATCAAAGGGGGACACGGGGCAACGGATCAACGTTTCATGGTTTCGTGGGACAAATTAGTCAAAAGGTGAGTCATAGAGACTCGTGAAACACGAAGTCGCAAAATCATATGGGCCGCTTGTTCCAACAAGACACATCATACCAGATCTGAGGGGGTCGTGACTTCACGAATCAAAAGTTTAAGCAGGGAGCAACGCATGAGCTCGCGAGATGAAAAATTGCGACGCACCTACGAGTTGGGCTCACGGTTATAACCCGGGGTCGTATGGAAAAATAGGGCCACAAAAAAAGTAGGCGCCTGTCAAGAAACAGGTGGATGAATATTTCAAGGAGCCATCGTGGCCGTCGGATTTGGGGTAGACCCAACCGTTGATCTAAATGGATCCTTTCGTGGTTTCAGGAATCAGAACATTATGAATCAGGGAGAGTGAGAACTCCCGATATGCGAAGTCTCAAAATCCCATTTGGCTAAACACAAAGGTCATAGCATGCGGTCACGTAGGGTGATGGAAAGGTGACGCACAAAAGATCAAAATGCTCGAGTGGCCACAAGAGACTAGCTGTGTATCCTTGAGGTGCCAAAATTGAATGAAAAAGATCTTGAGTTCACCAGGAGCATTCGTGGGCATCAGGCCTCACCATGATCCCAATGAAGGCAGTTAATGAGGATAAAGAAGGTGGTTGAAACCTCGTTTCACCCCATAAATGGGAAGCATGGAAGCGTCGGTCGTGGAGGCATGCTATCAACCTAGGATCTCCCTGTCAATGGATTCTCTTGCAAAGAGATTGCATCTGACAGAGGAATGCAAGTGCAGACTGACAAAAGAAGGTGCATACGTGAATCTTTGAATGAAGTATCCAGGTCACACTCTTGGTGTTGGCAGGTTGTTCTAAGTATAAAGACTCAGTTTTGATATTTTTGTAAGGGGGATGGTTGACCTAGGCTTCCGATTGTAAAGTTTTGATGAGGCCTCTGGTTCTCTGGTTGTGCATTATCATTTGAGAATTCTTGTTTAATGATAGTTAGTTTATGCTTCATGTCTTTTTCCTTTGATTCTAAAATCTCAGGCATGAATGATCCAGTCGAGTGTTGTGATGGTAATGTAATGTAGGTTTGATTATAGTACTGTCACAACGCTTTTTTTTTTTAGTTTCTCGAAGTTCTCAGATCTAAGAGGATCTTATATATGGAACTTTTCCTCTGTAGGCTGCTAAAAGACCAAATGTCCATAGCAGGCCTTCACCTTTCTCCTCTTGCTCTTCCGCCTACTCACCACTATGCAAGCTTACTAACTAAAGTTAGACCAAGACCTCACTTGCCTACACATACCTACCCAATTTTATGAGTTAAAGCGATATAATATCGAGACTTCATCCATTCGACCTCCTCTAAAAATATTCATTGTGACATATAAATTGATGGGTATGAGGCTTACCTCTACCGCAATCCAGAGGTGACTTATGGTGCTGTTGCCGGGGACGAAATTGAATATTTTCCCTGGGATTGAACAACAAATCTTACTGGTTCTGAAGGTGCATCAGAACTTAGTACATCAAATATTGCAACTGCGCACCTGGTGACTCTATTGTGGTGACTCCATCGAGGTGAATCCACTATTCTAGCCATGGCTTCCAAAAGCAGACATACAAGGTCTAGTCCACAACTACCTTTAATGATACCTAAATTTTACCCAGAGAAAATTATCATAAAGGGAAAGGCCCTTCATGGAGGTACCTCTGCTATTGAACCAGGTATTTCTGATGATTTTCAATGTCCTCCTATAGGAACTCCAATTTTTTCATCTCATTCTTCTGTTATACCTTTTGCTGTAGTTTCCTGAACTTTAAATTTTGGGAGTGTTCCCGTTGAGTTTTCCCCTCCTGGTCTGGTTTTGGAGAGGGAAAGCCTTGTCACTCCTCTCTCCCCTAAAGTCATACCGTGGTTTAGAACCAGCACCTCAAAATATTTTCCTACCCCGAGCTTTACCACCCCTCCTCCTGTTAGAGTTACTGATTTCGTTGAAAGAGAAACTTCTGTTCCCCAAATATTTGTAGCCTTTTCATCGAATCCTCAGTTGTTTCCTTTTTCTCCCAGTGCTACAGGTCTAAAATCCCCTGTCCGAACCCCATCCCCTCCTGGTTCTCCTCCTATTCACACTCCCATGGTAGGAGCTAATCCCCCCAGAAATAGAATGGATGCTATAGTAGCTGCTAGATATGCCCCTCTTGTGTTACCTCAGCCCCTCAATGCT
Source organism: Picea mariana (assembly GCA_032191745.1). Classification (NCBI taxonomy): domain Eukaryota; kingdom Viridiplantae; phylum Streptophyta; class Pinopsida; order Pinales; family Pinaceae; genus Picea; species Picea mariana. The sequence goes on from JASDQU010242806.1 coordinate 37,803, forward strand.
CTACCAGCCGGTGGCTACCTTAAACAACTGCCTAAGTTCACGGGGAGGGAGACATCACTGTAGAAGAGAACCTCACAACTTTCTTTAGTTTCACTGATAATTGTGTCATTGAAAACAAAGATGTATGGATGAGGGTTTTTGTCCACGGTCTTGATGGAGAGGCCAGAAAGTGGTTACGAACCCTGGATCTAGGATCCATTGTCGGGATTGAAGTCTTAGACGACGTCTTCTTGAGACAATGGGGAGATAAAAAGGATTTCATGTATTATATCACATAGTTTGGGTCCCTAAAGAGGAAAGAGGGAGACCCTGTCTATGACTTCTCCAAAAGATTCAACAAAATGTACAATAAGATACCCGCTGAGATAAATCCCAATGAGACCTCTGCCAAAATTACCTATGCAATGCTTTTGACCCAGAATTTTGCCTCTTGTTAAGAGAGAGAAGAGCTACCTCCCTGGCTCATATGCAAGATGCAGCCCTGGAAGTAGAGTTTAACATATTGGCAGTCGACTGACTTAGGAATAAGGAAGATAAAGACCAAGGAAGGGGAAGATCTGAAGCTTCAACCTTCAGTTCATCCACTACCTCCCCTCAAATGGATGAAGTGACCAAGTTGCTACAATCACTTTCAGAAAGGATGGAAAGGTTGGAATTAGAGGGGAAGAAAACATACAAAAATCCTCAAAACACTGATGACAGAGGCAACTTTAGGAGGCTGAATAATAATTCTCCTCAATTTATGCAAAGGGAAAAAAGGAACAGAGATAGAGACAATAAGAAAATCTAGATCCCTCTCCAAAATAATCTTGTGACTAATGACGAAGAAGGGGAAGAAGACCTTGACCCAGAAATCCACTGTATCAGAGACACCTCCTCTTTTCCTCATTTGACTCAATCAACATACGAGGAGTCTCTCATGGACAATCAACTAAATGAGCTAAGCAAGGGGAACAAGAGCAGCAACCAAAATAGATATAACCTTAGATCCAAGAAAAAGGAAGGAACACCTAATGTTCCTGAGAATCCTATTAGAGAGGAGAAGCCTGCTAAAGATGTAGCAGACAATGACAAAGGTAAGGAAGTTCAAACCCCTTCTCTAGTAGTAAAAACTCCAGTCACAGAGGTAAAATAAATTATGAAGCCTCCTTCCTGTTTTAACTTTGAACATGAAATCCATAAAATCAGGATCCCTGTACCCCTTTCACAGCTGGTCAAAAATGAGGATTTTAAAAGGAGCCTATCTAAGTTATTACAGCCCGCGCCCTCATTTCATCCCTCAGACTCAATCAATTTGCAAGATGAAAATCTAGTAGTCATCCTAGGTCCTATGGTAGAAGACAAAGATGATTCATCCCATCCCTTCTATACCTCATTGAACATACATGACAAGGTGCTGCATAATTTCCTAATGGATTCGAGGGCCTCCCATAATCTCATGCTCGAAACTGTCATGGAAGAGCTGGGACTGGAAATCAAAAAATCCTACCATGAATTGTATTCTTTTGACTCTAGGAGGGTGCAATGCCTTGGGGTGATCAAAGACCTAGTCGTGACCTTGTTTCAGTTGCCCATGAAAAGTATGGTGATGGACATTGTAGTGGCAGATGTTCCCCCCCAAGTTTGGCATGATTTTGTCAAGATCTTGGATAAAGAGACTTGGGGGAGCTCTGGAAATGGACCTCACATATGCCACTATTCCTGTGTTTGGGGGGGATCATAGAAGACTATACAGAGAAGCTCAATTGTCCTATATCATCAATGATGAAACAAACCCCACCAACCATCCTATCTTTGCGTTTGACATCGATTTAGGATCCAACTTATTACAACTCATTGATGCTCCCAAGCATCCTATTAAACTCAGAAAGCAACCCACTGCTTCTCCTGAATTTTCCCCTTCCACTGGACCTGTTTGGAAAATGTTCCTTGAAAGAGCCTTTTCTAAGGAGAGTGTTGGGGATGGAATAGTTTTTATCTCGTCTACCCGAGAAGCCATACATTTGTCCTACAAGCTAGAATTTGAAGCTACCAATAACGTAGCGGAGTATGAAGCTCTTGTGTTGTGTTTGAGGGCCGCAAAGGACATGGGAATCAAAGAGATAGTTGCATTTGGGGATGCCGAGCTGGTGGTAAACCAAGTCACAAATCTTTACCAGGCCAAGAATATGAGGCTAAGATCTTATAGGAATGAAGTGTGGGATTTAATTGACAGTTTTTTCTTGGCTTTCAACATTTCATTCGTCCCAAGAGAAGAGAATACAATGGCAGACTCTTTGGCTGTTTCTGCAAGAAACTTCAGAGTCCCTCTATCGTCCAAGATCAAGTATGATATAGAAATAAATTACAAACCCTCCATACCTGACAACGTCAAGCATTGGAAGCTATTTGAGGATGATCTTGAGATCAAGAAGTTCCTGGAAGCCGTTGACGAATTTTCTACATTACACATAGACCAGGATTGTGATTCTCAAAACAACTCACATGCTAATGTATTTCTAAATAAAATTTCTAATCATCATATTGTGCAGTTGCCGAGCAATCACATTTCGAAGGGACTAGTCCCTTTGGAAAGGATATTTGACAGTAATGATGTGGCAACAAAATCTCAGAGGCCGATTGATGATGTTGACATAACCAAATGAAATATTGGCACAGAGAAAGACCCTAAGTATGTCAAGCTGTCAAGCAGCTTATCAAAAGAGCAAAGGGCCGAGTATACTAAGTTATTAAATAAATTCACTGATGTTTTTGCCTGGACCTATGAAGACCTCAAAACATATGACACAACTATCATTGAGCATAGGATTCCACTGAAGGAAAAGGCCAAACCATTTAGGAAGAAATTGAGACAGATAAATCCTATTCTCTTGTCTATTATGGAAAGGAAAGTCAAGAAGATGCTGGACACCCAAATCATTGTTCCTTTGAGATATTCTGAGTGGGTGGCCAACTTGGTCTCGGTAAGAAAGAAGAGTGGGGAAATTAGACTTTGTGTTGATTTCAGGAACCTGAACAGGAGCTCAAGGAAAGACAATTACCCCTTATCGAAAATGGAACACATATTACAAAGGGTAACCGACACATCAAGGATATCCATGATTGACGGATTTTCAGGATACAATCAGATCTCAGTCCTGCCCGAGGACAGAGAAAAGACGACCTTCACCACTCCTTGGGGTATATTCATGTATGACAAAATTCCCTTTGGATTGATGAACGCGGGGGCGATATATCTGGATGACATTACAGTCTTCTCCAGATCAGATAGAGAGCATGGTGAACACTTAAAGAAGGTTTTCCTGAAATGCAGGAAATTTGGTCTCTCATTGAATCCCAAGAATTCCTTATTTTCCATGAAGCAGGGTAAATTGTTGGGCCACATAGTATCAACTGAGGGAGTCAGGATTGATCCTAGCAGAATTGAAGCAATTCAAATCTTGTCACTTCCGATATCCAGGAAAGAAGTCCAATCTTTCTTGGGAAAAATCAATTTTCTAAGGAGGTTTGTCTCCAAATTTGCTGAGGTGGTAAAACTTATAACATCCATGTTGAGGAAAGGAAACGAGGTCAAACGGACTATCGAGTCTCGAAATTACTTTGATCAAATAAAGAAGGCTTTGACTGAAGCACCTGTGCTTATCAGTCCTGATTACTCAAAGGATTTCCTCATTTTCTCATTTTCTTCATTTGACATTATAGTGGTTGTCCTCTTGTAGGAAAATGTTGAAGGGTTGGAGCAGCCTGTTTCCTTTTTCAGTCAGGCATTGAGAGATGCTGAAGTGAAATATGACATCATGGAGAAGCAGGCCTATGCTTTGGTTAAATCTCTCAAGATTTTTAGAGTCTATTTCCTGCAATCAAAAGTCGTCACATACGTCCCTTCAACCGCAGTTAAGGAGATCCTCATTCAATCGGACATAGATGGGAGGACGAGCCGATGGATTGCCAAAATCCTTGAATTTGATCTAGAGATCAAGCCCACCAAATTGATCAAAGGTCAAGGTTTGGCCAGGCTACTAGCTGAATCTAATTGCAAATATTTGGGGGTGAATTTTGCCAATAAATGATCAAAAAATCAGCAGGCTGAACTGTCTGATACAAATGCTCAGGCAAACCCCCCATTAGCAGGGTTTCATTGGTACAAGGAAGTCATATATTTTCTACAGAAATTGCAGCCTCCCAATGTCATGCAGAGGAGCAAGGCAAGAGATTTAAATCTCAAAGTAATCATATATTGCCTTGTCAACTAGGTTCTGTATTGGAAAGACCCTCTGGGAGTAATTCTGAGATGTTTAGACCCACATGAAGCACAAAAGATTATATTTGATTTCCATGGTAGCCTCTATGGGGGGAATCACTTTTGGAGAACCAAAACCTATAAAATTCTTCAGGCTAGGTATTTATGGCCTACTTTTTTCACCGATGTTTGAGCAAAAGTCAGAGCTTGTATCAAATTTCAGAAATTCTCAGGGAAGCAACAACTCAAGTCTCTACCATTGAAGCCTGTGGTGGCTTCAGGACCCTTTCAGCAGTGGGGTCTAGAATTCATTAGGGAGATCCATCCTGCATCCAGTGGTCAACAAAGATGGATCTTTATGGCCATAGATTATTTTACCAAGTGTATAGAAGCTATTCCCACAAGGAGTGCTTCTCATAAAGTGATCATTGGTTTTCTGGAGGATATTATAGTAAGGTTTGGTTGTCCAAACTGAATTTTCACTAACAATGCTGCATCTTTCAATGCTGAACCATTGATCTGGTTCTGTGAGAAGTTTGAAATCAAATTGATTCAATCTACCCCATACTACCCCCAAGGCAATGGACTGGCATAATCCTCTAACAAAAGCCTCATCAAAATCATCAAGAGACTATTAGAGGATAACAAGAAAGCATGGGATTCAAAGCTCAAGTTTTCTCTGTGGGATGTAGAGTGAAAACCAAAAGATCTCTCGGCGTCTCTCTTTTCTAGCTTGTATATGGAACTGAAGAAGTTTTTCCCTACAGCTGGCCTTGCCCATGGCAAAATTCTTTCAAGATCGCTAAAGTGAGCCCAATGATATGATTAGAATAATCCAACATCTGGATGAAGTGCAACAGGTAAGAGAGAAGCTCCTCGACAGAGCACATGATCATCAACAGAAGATCAAATGGGCCTTTGACAGGAAGGTGAGAAAAGAGAATTTCTTGCTAGGAGATATAGTATGGAAATGGGATGCACCCAAGCAACATTGAGGAAAGCATACCAAATTTGAGGCCTTGTGGATCACCCCCTTCAAGATTTTTGAGACATTTCTGAAAAACACTTACATGTTGCATAACTTGGAGGGAGAGGAGGTTTTTGGTGGCCCTGTAAATGGGCATTTCCTAATTTTTTTTTTGTTTAAAGCCACAGTCGACGCCCCACCATTGTAAATACCATCCCTATTTTATGTCTATTTTCTTTTACTAAGGAGACCCCATAACCCAAATCAAAGGCACTGGAGCTGCACGTTCTTGGTAGCCTGTAGGGAGCATGCCATCCTCTGTGGAGCCTAATGTTAGCACATTAACTTGTCAAAGCCTTAGGAGTTGTGGTTTATACCTTAAGTCTGCAAATTTTGTCTATCTCTCCTCCTTTTGCAGACCCGATCGTAGGTTTTCCATCTCAGCTTGTAGTTTTCTTCTATTCACTCTCGTCCGTTTGATCGACCTGTTTTTCCTTGATAGATTGCCCGATAAATATCGGCCATAGACCTCTCTATTTTTCTTAAAATCGACCACTTCTCTCTTTTCCTCTGTCACTAATCCTTTTATTTTCTCAGGCCCCACCATCATCCAAGTAATTGTTTACAGGTCACAGTCATGAGCACTAAGCATAACACATGAAGCGGTTTGTTGTGGTCTCAAATCAGGCAGGCGAGCAAGGAGCAGTTTTTCACAGTTTCATGAGATGGAGCGAGCAAGGAGCATAGTCACCATATATCGCGAAACGTGAAGTCGAAAAATGATCCAAGCCATCCAATCGAAAAGAGCCAAGGACCATATATCTTACATTGGTGATTTTTGAGGGATCGAAAAGCAGGAGTTCGGGGTTCTCATTGTAAAGGTGTGCCCATAGCTCGATGTCTTGAGATCTGAAGTGCTGATGTGGTCTGGGCTGTCCGATCAAAGGGGGACGCATGGAAACGAATCAACGTTTCGTGGTTTCACGGGACAGAGCAGTCAAAGGGAGAGTCATAGCAAATCATGAAATGCAAAGTCACAAAATCATATGGGCCACTCATTCCAGCAAGACACATGGTACCAGATCTGAGGGGGTCACAGCTTCACGACTCAGAAGTTTAAGCAGGGAGAAACGCATGAGCTCTCGAGATGCGAAATTGCGACGTGCCTATGAGTTGGGCTCACGGTCATAACCCGGGGTCATATGGAAAAATAGGGCCATGGAGAAATTAGGCGCTTGTCAAGCAACAGGCAGCTGAAGAGTTCAAGGAACCATCATGGCCGTCGGATTCAGGGCAGACCCAACCATTGATCTAAACAGATCATTTCATGATTTGGGCATCAGAACATTATGAATCAGGGGGAGTGAGAAATCCCGATATGCGAAGTCTCGAAATCCAATTTGGATAAACACAGAGGTCATAGCTTGCGGTCGCGTAGGGCGATGGAAAGGTGATGTGCAGAAGATCAAAATGCTCGAGTGGCCACAAGAGACTAGCTGCATATCCTCGAGGTGCCAGAATTGACTGAAAAAGATCGTGAGTTCACTAGGAACATTCATGGGCATCATGCCTCACCCTGATCCCAATGAAGGTAGTTAATGAGGATAAATAAGGTGGTTGAAACCTCGTTTCACCTCATAAATGGGAAGCATGGAAGCGCCGACCGTGGAGGCAGGTTGTCAACCCAGGATCTCCTTGTCAATGGATTCGCCTGCAAAGAGATTGCATCTGATAGAGGAATGGAAGTGCATAATGAAAAAATAAGGTGCATACCCGAAGCTTTGAATGAAGTATCCAGTTCACACTCTTGGTGTTGGCAGGTTGTTCTCAGTATAAAGACTCAGTTTTGATATTTTTATAAGGGGGATGGTTGATCTAGGCTCTCGATTGTAAAGTTTTGATGAGGCCTCTGGTTCTCTGGTCGTGCATTATCATTTGAGACTTCTCGTTTAATGGCAGTCAGTTTCTCCTTCATGTATTTTGCCTCTGATTCTGAAATCTTGGGCATGGATGATTCAGTCGAGTGTTGTGATGGTAATGTAATGTAGGTTTGATTGCAGTACTATCGCAGAGTTGTTTTTTTTTAGTTTCTTGAAGTTCTTAGATCTAAGAGGATCTTATATCTGGAAATTTTCCTCTGTAGGCTGCTAAAAGACTGGATGTCCATAGCAGGCCTTCACCTTTCTCCTCTTTCTCTTTTGCCTACTCACCACTATGCAAGCTTACTAACTAAAGTTAGACCAAGACCTCACTTGCCTACGCATACCTACCTAGTTTTCTGAGTTAAAGCGGTATAATCCTGAGACTGCATCCATTCGACCTCCTCTAAAAATATTCACTGTGACATATAAATTGATGGGTATCAGGCTTACCTTTGCCGCAATCCAAAGGTGATTTCTGGTGCTAACACAAGGCTTATGATAGGTTAAATTGGAACTTTATGAGTCATATGCTCTCATCTTTTGGTTTAAAAACTACTTGGATATTTTGGGTAATGAAACTGGTTTCTTCTCTATTTTAATAAATGGAACTACCTTCTCCACTTTTAACTCTTCCAGAGGCTTAAGGAAAGGGGACCCCTTATCCCTATTTTTTTGTATAATCATGGCAAAAGGTTTGGGCCATTTCCTTAAGCAAGTTGTCTCCTTTGGGAGAATCAAAGGGGTAACTCTTCACTCAAACTCATAATCCTTATCCCACGGATGAAACACTCCTTATGGGAGTCCCAATCCTTTGAGAAGCTTATGGATTTAAAATCTTCCTTAGATACCTTTATGCTAGCTTTGTGTGCTATGATTAACTGAGCCAAATCCCAATTTTTTCTTCAATACTCCACTCTCCATCCAAAGGAATATAGCAAGAGTTTTAGGATTCCAAAAATATTCCCTTCCCTCTACCTACCTAGGAGATTCTTTACTAGATAGAGCCCTTCGTAACATCTCTTGGGAAACCCTTCTTAGTAAGCTAGAAGCAAATCTTGCAAGTTGGACCTTTCTCTTCCTTACCCACATGGGGTGGATTATGCTCATTATGTTTTTTCTAAACTCAATGCCACTCTACCTCTTCTTGGTGTTGGCGACACCTTAAAAAATTATCAAAGAAATTAGAAATATGCAAAAGGTCTTCTTATGGGGGGGACCAATGAAGGAGAAAAAATTGGGCAGTAGTAGAATGGGACAAGGTGTGTACCCCTAAGGTATTCGGTGGTCTTAGAATTATGGAGAATATTATAATGGGAAAATCCCTAGTAGCTAAGACATGGTAGAGATGGCTAAAATGACCACAATATATTTGGGCTAAGGTCTTGAACGAAAAATATGAAACTCATGTACCAGAGACAGAGCTAGTGTGGTTGGATGGTAAATTTCCAATCTCCATGATTTGGAATAACGCCTGGAATAATTGAGACTCGGTTCTGCTTTTGGGAAATTAGAAATGGACACTCAACACCCTTCTGGACTGATGCATGGAAGAATGAACAACCTCTCGAGGAGAATGAAACTCTTAGGCTTCTTAAAAAATCTATGCTAGAAAAATAATGGGCCACTGTCTCTTAATACTGGGAGGAATAGGGGAACCACCTACCCTTATCGAACAAAAAGTGGAAACTCTATGAAATGAAGGATTAACTTTAGGCCCAACATATATAGTGTAGGGAAGAAAAATATATTCTATGATGGGGCCAGTAAGGTGATGGAAACTATAGGGTAAAAAAATCCTATCAACTAGTGATCAAACTAGAACCAACATAGAAGAATGAAATATAGGGGAAAATATGGAATTAAAACATGTAGCTAAAAATTTCAACTTTCCTCTAGCTTTTGGTGAGAAAGAAGAAGCTCACATGGGATCAAATAATTCAAAGAGGTTATGAAGGTCCATCCATGTGTTATATGTGCAACTTGGTGGAGGAAACAATGGAGAATATCTTCAACAATTGTAGGAAAGTGTTGCTCCTTTGGGACAAAGGGACCACTCTATTTCAACAACTAGATATTAGCAGAGAGGATATAAACAAAACAATTGGTGGTTGGTGATCATAACCTTTTAAGAGTCCAATCCTCAATATAGAATGGATTTCCTTCCTAGTATTTCTGTTGTGAAACATATGGAAAGAACAAAATGGAAGGATTTTCAAATGATGAAAACAGTCTACAGAAAATACATGGAAACAAATTTAGATAAAACTTAGGGAAATAATAGGGGCCAAACATTTGTAAGAGGAAGACTAGAAACATTGAGGGGCAGAGTCAAACATCATCGAAAATTGAAAACTATCATAGAAATATGGAACACCACCACTAATTAGTTTGAAGCCAAAACCAAATATCAAGGACAAGTGGGATCCTCCACCTAAGAAACATCTTAAAATGAACTTTGATGGCACATCTAAGGGAAATATGAGCCTCTTAGATGAAAGAAGAATTATCAAGGATCGAGAAGGAAACATAAGACAAGTGTTTTCTATTATGCTAGGGACAGACATGAATAATGCAATAGATATGGAAGATATGATGAAGATGATACACATAGATAAGGAAGTTTCAATAAAAAACCTTATAGTAGAAGGAGAATCCCAAAACATGATATAAGCTCTTAGAAGGATGATTAATGGAACCCATCCAGACAAGGTATCCTCAAATTGGAGATTGCCTGTGAACCTGGAATAATTGTGGAGATCCTTAATCATTTAATGGTGATAATTCCCTCCCAAGTGAGGAGGAAGGCCAATGTACTAGTAGATCGTTTGGTCAATGCAAGAGTAAAGTTGGCCTCCCTATCAAAAATTTGGTATTGGCATGATCAAATTCCCCAAAAGCTCAAAGAGCATTGTCATAGGATGAACCAAGAGTTTATCCAAAACCCGAATGGGGTGATGATAGGGGGGGCTTAGGCCTCACACGTGTTAAGCCTGATCTCCACCTCACCAAACCTCGAGACTACACAATGTTAGATGATGGTGGGAGTACATGTTGTGCATGAAGAGATGGTGGAATATTGTACGCTATTGTATACCTTTACGCACTGATGATGGAAAGGATCTGAACTAGGGTGTATTGGGGGTATCCTGACGATAGGAGGATGATTCTATGGAGTAATGGTATATAATGTATGTTTTTTCACATGATGGGAGTTGAATGCACAACAACCAAAATCATGAAGTTGGAGGATGATCATTTTGAGTGGATGATCATGATACTAATAGAGGAGGCCTATTATAACTAGTAGAAGGATGTCAGGGGTATCCTTTTTTAGTGGAAATTTCTCTCTATCCTCTTCAAGGAGTTTGTTATCTATGTGGGAATTTATTAGAGGTTTTTTTTATTTTCATAGTTTGCGATCCTCTCCATTTGAGAGAGGCCTCTCCCAGTCTCTCCTTTGGTTCTCCTGAGGGTTTTTTTTTGTGTGGGAAATAGTGTTGGGGTGCCAAGGTGGAGGGATTTTCCATTTTATCGAGGTGGGAAGTCTAATTCTAAAGGGGATTTTCCTTTCAGGAAGTACAAATATGTGCAGGGATGGCTGGAAAATAACTCTTTGCAAAACATTCTCAGAACAAGACTACTCAACCATGACTTTGAGTCCCTCAAGGTACTTATGTTTCTTGTGGATTTTTTTAGGATTAGATATTCTCTGGTTTGGGAAGTGGGCCTTGGGCTCCGTCTTAGAATATTTATGCTTGAAGGATTTAGTCTTGGGGATGGGAAATCCAGTGTCAGGCCAATGGGATTACATTCTCAAGGGAAATCATTATGTGGCAGTAGTAAATACTATACTCATGTCCTTTGTTGTTTTGGTTGTTGTCTAGTGTAGAGATGTCCTCATCCCATCATTTTTGAGTGTGACCAAAATCCTGTGGACCCATTTTACCCCCCTGGTGGTGGGCCTACACTTTTGTCTTTCTAGGGACTTAGTGCTCACGTGGTGGGGTGGTAGTGTTGTTGATGCTATTAATAGTCCCTTCTCAATGAGAACGTTTCTTGCAATGGTTGAAAAAGAAGCCTAGGATTTTCTAGAGTCAATTAAAAGAGGACCTAAGTGCAGGAGATCACATAAAATTCTATTCCAAAGGAGGGTCTCACAAAGAGCCAAGGGAATAGGGGCTGAGAGAGATGCCAAAAAATATAAGAAAATTTATGGCAAACACATTCCATAAAAAAAAAATAAAAATGAATGGACAATCTGGTTGGAAGAGAGAAACTCAAAAGCCTGGAGACCCTAATGCAAAATATACAGAAAGAATTCTAGGATTGGGTGAAGACACAGGGTTTGCTAGATCTCAGGACACCAAAGTCTTTAGGGAAATGGAGTTCTATTGGATTTCTAAAACACTGGTGTCTTTGTCAATGGACGAAAAAGAGGATAGGAAAAAGGATACCTTGGAAAGAATCACAAAGGTCAAAGCTAAGTTCACAGTATTGTGCCAAGTGGCCTTTGTTATCATGTTCAAGGTACATGATTGGGACCCAAACAATTATGATGAATTGATCAATGTTACAGACACCTCAAGCTCTTAGGGCACAAGTAAAAATCCAATCACCATTGGCGAAGATGAGGATATGTATGAGGTGAAGAAGCATGGACGACCTTCCAGGCCACCCCAACTCTAGTAAAAAAATATCTTTTTATGGTTTCCTTGTTATCAATTATGCATATTATTTCTAATTATCTAGTTTTTAGTCCACTTTTGAGACAATTAGTTGATATTTGGACTACCTATGACATTAAAACTTTGATAAGGACAAATATCAAAGCTCTAATTTCTTTTTTCACATAGCTCTAATAATTTATGGATATAATACTGCTTTGTATATTATGAATACATAAGTAGATTAAATTATAATTATTTGTAACAATAAGAGAGGATGAAAGTGGATGAGGGGGATGGACTCTGCAACTAAGAAGAGTATGTCAACTCAACATTTCAGGTGGTGTTTTTTTTTTCATTTGGAGGTGACTCTACATCTGTTTGGAGACGACATTACATCTGCTTGACCTGGGTTTGTTGAGTTAGAGGGGATTTCTTAGTTTTCT
>JASDQU010242807.1:551-15969 GCA_032191745.1 Picea mariana
CCCTCAGGTTGTAGCCTGAGAACATAGGGGGTTGTAGCCTCCTTCTGGTTGTAGCCAGAGAATTGGGGAGTTGGAGCTTCCCTCAGGTTGTAGCCTGAGAAACTAGGGGGTTGGAGCCTCCTTCCAGTTGCAGCTGGAAAACAAAGGAAGTTGGTGCTTCCAATGAATGTAATTCATCAAGACATATAAGAAAAATCATTCCGTGGTTTTCTCCCGATTTGGGTTTCCACGTAAAACACTGGTGTACCGTGCATGTGTATGATTGTTCATTTGTTCATTGCTTATTTACTCTGCAGTTATTGAATAATAATGCTTCATTGATATAACACTTGGATTATATGGTTAAATTGCTCTATTACTGATTCACCCCCCCTCTCAGTAATCCAACACTCATCCCCTGTCTCAGGCTTCGAGATTTCATCTGAGATTTGGCCTTCAAAAAGACTCAAGGGTTGTACTTCTAGATCATCTTCCATATCATCCTTGTTCTCCTCAACTAATGCATTAGAACATTCCTCTTTCTTACTGTTTACAATATGCTTGCAATGTTTTCTCAGGAGTGAGGCAAAACATAGGGGCAAACAATTTGCATTTTCTTGAATTTTTTTTGCATTGTGATCATAGTTGTCATAATTTCCATGTACAGATTGATTGTCCTGATGGGATTGCAAATATCTTCTTCCTCCCAATCATATGTGGTTGATTTATTTGAAAAATCCATTGTGGTATAATCATCATTGTACCAATCAAGCTTGGGTGAATCATCCATGAATGAAATTCCATTGAATATGCATATCATATCAGCTTTTTGTTCCTCTGCAAGTTGAGATGGAGCTTTATCTTTGACTACGTCATGAATTGAATACATGAAAGAATCATTATCCAAACCATGGTACCAAGGGTGAGCTGCAAAATGTTTGGGAACAATGACCTTTTCTTTCTCTGAAATCAATGAAACATGATGTCTTTGAACATCAAGCTATTCTCTTATGCTAATCCTGTGTAACATTTCTTCCATGGTGCTAGCCAGAATGTCCAATTTAGCTTCTAAAGATTTTAGCTGCTCCTTTTCTTTGTTCTTTACCTTTGACCTTTTGATCAACAAGTGGGCCTCCACATCAACTGCAATGTTTTGCACTTATTCAAGTGTCGCAGTGTTCCTTTCTCTTAATTGGAATGCCATCTCAGGATCGAAGGGTGTCAGAAATTTGTCAGTTCTTGGAGTTTATTATCAAAACTCCATCCCCAGAAGGAGACAATGTTAGTCTCTAATTTTGTCTTGGTTTAGTGAGAAACCCTTATCCTAAACCCTTCTTACCCACACTTCATTTTCTGTTTCCAGTTGATTTCAATTTCTGTTTTTAGTATCTTATGGTTTGCATTACAGTTTTTGGATAGTTTATTTAAGTTTGATTTTGAAAGACATGGTTTTAAAACGAGGTGTCACCTTATATGCCTGTTTGAATTTCAAACTTTCAAATTTTGCTAAGTCATTAATAGCGCTATGAGAATAAGGCTATTCCCGTAGCACCAAAATAATCATGCCTTGATATGCGCCTGCCATCCATATTTCGTTATGATGACATGAATCATGGATTGAGAGTTCACATGCACCCACAAAAGCTTGGAATCATTTACAAATTCAAACCGCTTCATAATTTGATTGTTGTGTACCCGCACAGGACTCATTTTAATCACCCAATTCTCAATGATCGTTATATTATACCTATTAGATTTTTCTGAATTCAGGTGTAGGTATTCGCTCAAAGGAATGGTATGCACTAACATATTGCAGGTGGAAAATTTGGAACCCGAGGGAGCTAGTTACAAAATTGTGTTTTGATGGTGCCAAAAAGGAGCGGACAGGTAGTCAGAATAGAACCAGAGGGTGCCGAACTTCTTGAAGCCTATCTTCATATGGCTCAAAGGTTCAAAGACGCTGGGTGGTTTGAATTCCTTACCACTTTTCAGGGTTATGATGAGCAGGTCTCTGTGGAGTTCGCTCTGAATTTTGATGGTCACTAGGTGGAGATCAGTAAGATGTTGATGCTAGTGACAAAGTAGACTATTGAAAAGGCTTGCAGGTTGGTGGTTGGAGGAGAAATATGGTGGAAGAAAGAGCATGTGGTTACAGAGTTTGTAAACCAATTCCTGCTTCCAGATAAGCAAAATCCAAATTGGAAAAGGGGAATACCTCGTAGCTGGATTCGACCCTAATGGCACACAACTCTGATCGTGATCCATAGGTATATCACCTGCAAAGGTAGATTCTCACTGGTCTATATCTACCACATTAGGATACTAATGCATTTAAATGGTGATTACCCTTTAAATATCCCTTATTTTCTACTCAAAAGCTTGAAAAATATGTCAAAGAGAGTGCAGTCACTCTCCACTACTGCTAAGAGAAGTCTGTTTCATCAAGCCCTAATTAAAACCTTAGTAATGTTTGCTTTGAGAGAATTGCAGAAGCCCTGGAGCTGGCTCACACAATCTTTAAACCCTAACACTCAGTACAATAAGCAAAAGAAAGGCAAAGGGAGAAAGACCTTTACATAGAGACGAGATATTTTTGATGAAACCCTTGTGAAAGAGGAGATGTATGATATCAGGGTGACCAGGGGGAGCAGAAATAAAAGACCTAGGTGGGATCTAGAAATTGAAACATTTTCTGAAGAAGATGTTAAAGCGGAAAATGATTCAGATAAAGATATTGATACTCAAACCACAGTTAATCTTGAAGTGCCATCAACCAATAAAAGAGGTGCTACAGTCAAAGGGAAAAGGGTTAAAGGTGTGTCTGTATCACAAAAACCTAGAAGGAATTCTACTAGGGTCACCAACAAGTATATACTGAAATCAAAGGCCATGTTTAATCCATAAATCAAAGAAGAAAACATCATAGTCATAGAATATGACTCTGAGAATGTTGAAGCAAGTACCAGGAAAAGGGAAAAAAGAAATTCATTGCCTAAGAAACCAATCAGCAAAGGAAAAAGAATGACTTCACCATCTACAGGACCTATAAGGAGAGCTTCAACAAAATTATCAAAAGCTAAAGAGATGGCTAAAGGTATCAGTGAAACCCCTAAGGATAAATAGGATTACTTTGAAGACTCAGATTGCATATCAGATGTGCCTGAAGCTATAGATTTAGCAAGTTCTGATGAAGAACACAGCTCGGGATTAGTCTCAAAGTACCAAGTTAAAAAAAAAGAGCCCAAAATTGCCTTAAACCTAAATGAACCTGCACCTTTTGAAGAATGCTCAGGATTCATAGTTAAAATCAGAACTGATAAAGAAAGGATCAAGGAATTTCAAAAAACAATAAGACAGTTAAAGAAAGAAAAGGCGCAGATAGAACAATGGAATGATCGCCAGCAAGAAAGGATTCAAAGTTTTAAAAAGAAGAAGAAAGAGCAAAGGGCATTGCTCAAAGAACTCAGGGAGATTAATTTTAGACTCTATTGGCACAATGTCGTGCTTACCACAAAGCTCAAACAAAAAAATGCTAAAGCTACTGTTGTGATTATACCCTAAAGGTAACATGGAAATTTGCTACAATCATCATTTAAATGTTTTCTAGAAAATATGGCAAAGCCTACTCGTTTTTGGTCAGTGAGATGCTAAGACCTGGATATGTTTGACAAAATCAAACTAATTCCTATTTTGTAGAGTCAAATGTAAACACTAGCAATATTTTTCGATATCAAGCTGTTGAGCTGTGATCTATTTTGGAATTGTAGAAGATCTTTTTGAGTGAACTACCTTAGCATATAGATATTATTCGAATCTAGTCATTAAAGCTATACTAGATGATAGGATATGGAAGTTTTATAGATAGTTTAAATAGACAGATGAAATACTATGTGCAGGTCAAAAAATTGGAGATCCAAGGGACCTTTTTGTGAAGCTCATTGTAAAAGGCATTTATGTTCAACTTGACACTTAATAGCAAAGGCATATGGATGGTTAGACCCTCTTTTTTCTACTTTGTTATTTCTTTATTCATGCTTGAATTCATTATTCAGAATGCAATGCTTTTTTATTCTTGACTGTTAATTTATACAATGAAAATTTTACTATAGAGATAATTTTTCAAGTTTTGATATAAAGTTGATAGTCTTGTTTCTTTATGAAATTTTGAGACGAGAATTCATGTGAAGTTGACAAATTGAAGACTTCATCTTCCTTTTTCTTAAATTGGTTTAATCCATCTATGTGTCTACCTATTATTCATCCAATGGGATATGCTATGTTTTGATCTTGATTTTCATGTCATGTTGTAACCTTGAGCCAGTTTTCAACCACCCTACAAAAAACCAAATCATAAAACCTTAAAAAAAAATTGCAATAAACGAATGATGCCCTAGCTTTCCCTCTCACAGTCAAGTGCAACTTTAGGGACTAAAATTTTTGGCACCGTTGTCGGGAACGAAGAAACGAAGAGATCTTCCCTGGGGAAACGACAAGTTTACATTCAGATCTTGGTGGTGAACAAGATTTTGGACAATTATTTAAGACTGTGATTATTCACCTGGCGACTCCTCTGTGGTAATTCTGGCTCCTAAAAGAGAAGGTAAAGGACCTAAAACTCCTCTAAATTCTTCATCATCTAATAAGAGACCAGTAACCAGGAAAAATCCAGATCTTGAGCCTATTGCAACAGTTCCAGATCCTGAAAAGTTATTAAGAAAACCTAAAGTTCTTTTCGGTCAGTCTTCAATCTTAAAGGGAAAATTATCTTCAGAAAGTTCTCAAGGACAATCCTCTAAAATCATCAAAACCCAATTAGATGAAGATGTGAATCCTAAAAGTGAAATTAAACCTGTTATTGAGTTTGATATAGTTTCATTCCCTTCAACTATTTCAGAATTAAATCTAGAATAGTGGAAGTTACTTACTTAACTCATTAAACAGGAGTATCCAGACTTTTTGCCTGTGACTGAAACTTTGAGAGGTCACAACACAGATATTAAGAGTGAACCAGAGACACCTTCTTCATCTCTTGGATCTGTCTCATCTGAGGATATTAGATCACATTATTTTTCTTTTGAGAATCCTCTGTTTCTTAACCCATTAGCTGATCTTAGTCCAAAAGAGAAATCCTTATCTGCTAACGATTAAGACTCAGGGACAACACATATAGGTTGTAATACACAAGGGACGCCTTCTCCTTCAACATTACCAATCTTACTCACTCCAAGAGCTCCAAAAATAGCTAATATGGCTATAGACAGAATGGACGAAATAGTTGCAGCAAGGTATGCTCCCTTGGTTCTTCCACAAGTCATGTATGCCTTTCCACCAAATGATTATATGAGATATTTTCCCAGATTCAATGGCGATGGATCAGTTACTGCTGAAGAGAATTTGAGTTCATTTTATAGTTTTGCAGATAATTTCAATGTAGAGCATGTTGATGTGTGGATGAGACTATTCGTACAAAGTCTAAATGGGGAAGTAAGAAAGTGGTTCAGGAGTTTGTCTCCTAATTCAATAGCTGATATCGTAGCCTTAGATGATGCCTTTCTTAAACACTGGGCAGACAAGAAGGAATTTTTATACTACATCACCAAATCCAGTGCTTTAAGGAGGAAACAAGGTGAATCAATACCTAATTTTACCAAAAGGTTCAACCAGATGTATGGTAAAATTCTAGAGGAGATAAAACCTTCAGAGACATCAGCTAAAATCACTTTTTCCAATGCATTCGATGCCAAATTTTCCTTGTTGCTTAGGGAAAGAAGAACCACTACCCTCAGCCTGATGCAAGATGCTTCTATTGAGGTAGAATCAAACATATTAGCAACAGACAAATTGAAGTAGAAATGAAAGAGGCAGGAAAAAGAAAAAGGAATAATTGCCTTCATCTTCTAATTCATCATCTGACTCTAAAATGGATGAAATGGCTAAGATGATGAAAAATATGACATCTGAAATGGCAAGGTTAAAGATAGAACAAAAAAAGCCCAGTAGACCTGCACAGGAGGGTGGTTACAGAAATCCAAATCAGTTCAGGAGACCAAACAATGTACCTCAAATCTTAACAAGAGAAAGAAAAAATGAAGATGACCAAAAGGTGTTACCCTTTTTAGAATAATGCAGTAGATGAGGAGGAGGAGGAGGATGATATAGAAGAAGACCCTGCAGTTCGTTTCAATGATTCTGAATCATCTCCTCTACATGTGACACAACAGGATTATGAAGATGCTTTGATTGCAAATCAGTTTGAGGAAGGGGATGAAGATGAGATCGTCCAACAGGAACCTAAAAGGAAAAAATACAATCTCAGATATGGTTTGAATGCACCTAAAGTTGATACACTTGTTTCCACAAAAAATCCCAGTACACCAGTTAAGAAAGGAATTATCAAAGGTGTTCCCAAGATCCAAGTTGATCAATTATTGAAACAACCTGCCAAAGATAGTACTGTTGACATAAAGGAACAGGATAGTAATGTTTCTGCTTTCAGTTTAGAACAAAAAATCAACAAAATCAAGATTTCGGTGCCATTATTAGAACTCATGAAAACAAAACCTTTCAGAAAGACCGTCCTCAAGGCTCTACAGACTCTAGCTCATGTCACCTTTTCAGATACAGTCAATCTAGAGGATGAAAACCCTGCTATAACTATTGGACCTCACATTGAAGATAGAATTGATGCCTCTCCACCTTTTTACATTTCATTAAATATCCATGACAAGATATTTCACAATTGCTTAATGGATTCTGGTGCCTCGCATAATGTAATGCCCAAAGTGGTGATGGAAGAATTAGGGTTGGACATTACTAGACCGTATCATGATCTATATTCTTTTGAATCCAAGAAATTCAAATGCCTTGGAGTTATGAAAGATGTGGTTGTTACTCTTTCCCAATTGCCTATGAAAAGTGTGGTATTAGATGTTATCGTGGCTGACATACCACCAAAATTTGGAATTCTTCTTTCCATATCTTGGGCTAAGAAGGTAGGTGGTACTTTACAGATGGACCTTAGCTATGCAACCATACCTGTTTTTGGTGGGGACCAATAGAGATTATACAGAGAAGTTAGATTAGATTATTTGGTAAGTGATCAAAATAATCCCACTAATCATCCTATATATGCTGTAGAAGATGATATTGGTTCTTCTATTTTTCATATGAGTGAGGAAATGGCAGAAGTATTAGTCAGAAAGTCAACAACTGCAGTGGGAGACAGTAAAGACAATTTTGTTTGGAAAATGTATTTTGACGGAGCATGTTCTAAAGAAGGTTCTGGAGCTGGTATTGTCTTCATTTCCCTTACCAAGGAGGTTATCCCCATGTCATATAAATTTGAATTTGACACCAGTAATAACATCAGTGAGTATGAAGCTTTGTTGTTAGGTTTGAAAGCTGCTAGAGATATCGGAGTAGATAAGCTGTTTGTTTTTGGAGAATCAGAACTTATTATCCACCAGATCAAGAATATATACCAAACCAAACAACAAAGGTTAAAACAATATAGAAATGAGGTGTGGGATTATGTGGATAATTTCTTTTCTGCATTTAATATTACTTTTGTGCACATAAATTTGAATCAGTAGGCCGACTCTTTGGCACTAGCATCTAGCAACTTTAAAACTCCGATGTTTCCTAATCTGAAATTCGAAGTTGAAGTCAGAAACAGACCTTCAATATTAGATAATATAAAAAATTGGTAGGTTTTTAAAGATGATGAGGAAATTCAAAGATTTTTGAAAACTATTGAAGAGTTTTCTAACATTTCAATTGACCAAGATGACGAAGATGGAGAAGCAGAAATACATGCTGCAGAAGTCCTTCAAGATACAATTGTTGGCCACAAAATCATTGAACTGAAGACAAACCATCTGCCCAAGGGTTTGGTCCCACTAGAAAGGTTGTTCGATCATAATGATGTTTCCAGGAAGGTTGTTATCCAAACAGAATAAACAAATGTAGTAGACTGTGACATTAGTCCGGATGCAAATCCCAGGTTGGTAAAAATATCTAGGAAATTGTCACAAAAACAAAAAGAAGCATATGTTGAATTAATGAAACATTATTCAGAAATTTTTGCATGGTCTTATGAATATCTGAAGGTGTTTGATATAGAGATTATTCAACACAAAATTCCTCTGAAACCTGGATCAAAACCTATTAAACAAAAGTTCATGCAATTTAATCCTTTATTGTTACCTATAATAGAAAAGGAGTTGAAAAGTTTGATGGAAGCAAAAATCATAGTGCCACTGAGATACTCGAAATGGGTAGCCAACCTTGTACCTGTCAGAAAAAAAAACAGAGAGATAAGGTTCTGTGTAGACTTCAGGAATCTAAACAGGTGCTCTCTGAAAGATAATTATCCATTACCAAAAATGGATTATATCTTACAAAGAGTTTTCGGCGTAAAGAGAATCTCTTTGCTTGATGGATATTCAAGGTACAATCAAATATCAGTAATGGAAGTAGACAAAAACAAAATAGCTTTTACCACTCCTTGGGGCACCTTTATGTACAAAAAGATGCCTTTCGGATTGATGAACGCGGGAGCTACATTTCAAAGGGCTATGAATATTTCTTTAATTGGGGAGAAAGACAGGTTTGTGATTATTTACCTTAATGACATCACTATATTTTCAGCATCCTATGAAGAACATTTACAGCACTTGAAGCAGACCTTTGAGAAATGTAGGAGGTACGGCATATCACTTAATCCTAAAAAATCACATTTTTCCATGGAGGAAGGAAAGATTCTAGGACACATTGTTTCACTTGAAGGTATTAAAATAGATCCAGAAAGAGTAAAGGCTATTCAACAAATTGACATTCTGAGAAATAAAAAGTCTATTCAGTCATTCATTGGTAAAATTAATTTTTTAAGGAGGTTTATACCTAACTTTGCAGAAATTGTCAAGTACATCACTGACATGTTGAAAAAGGATGTAGAAATTAAGTGGATACCAGAAGTGAGAGAATCCTTTGAAAGGATCAAACAGGCTATCGTTTAGGCACCTGTTCTAATTATCCCAGATTACTCCAAAGAATTCATGATTTTTTCATTTGCATCGGAGAATACCATAGTTGTTGTTCTTCTGTAGAGAAATGAGCAAGGATACAAGCAACCTATCTCTTTCTTTAGAAAAACCCTCAGAGACTCTGAATTGAAGTATGATTTAATAGAAAAACAGGCCTATGCCTTGGTAAAGGCTTTAAAATCCTTCAGAGTATATGTTCTTCAATCTAAAATTACAGCTTATGTCCCAAGCAGTGCAGTCAAAGAAATATTGGTTCTGCCAGATTGTGAAGGAAAGCGAGGGAAATGGATAACCAAAATCCTGGAATATGATCTCACCATAAAGCCAACTCAGCTGATAAAAGGACAAGGCCTCGCCAAATTAATGAAAGAATCTAAATGCAAATCAATTGGGTTATACCATCTTTCAGACATGACACGAGACTCTTATGTCTAGATTGAAGAAATAAATTTACAGATAAACAACAAGTATGTTTCTTTAAAATGGTACAAAGATATCGTATTTTTTCTGCTGAATTTTCAATCTCCCCCAGATTTGGATAAATCAAAATTCAGATCATTAAAGTTGAGAGCTGTAAAGTACTGTATTGTTGATCAGACCCTGTTTTGGAAGGACCCCAATGTTTTTTGTTGAGGTGTGTGGACAAAAAGGAAGCTAAACAAATATTTCATGATCTGCATCATGGTGTCTGCAGAGGCCATCATCATTGGAAGGATACTGGCTTCAATATTCTTAGAGCAGGCTATTACTAGCCAGTTCTATTCTCAGATGTTTTTGCTCAGGACAGGGCATGCGAACCTTGTCAGAAATTTGCTGGAAAGCAGAAACTTATATCCCTGCCTCTGAAACCAATCATCGCCCATGGACCGTTTCAACAATGGGGATTGGATTTCATCGGAGAGATTAATCTGTCATCCTCAGGACAACATAGATGGATTATTACAACCACAGATTATTTTACGAAGTGGATTGAAGCAATTCTGACTCAGGATATGACAGACAAGATAATCATGGAATTCCTAGAAGGATCATTTTTTCTAGGTTTGGCTGTCCTAAAAAAATGGTCATTGATAATGCACAGGCTTTTAAATCAAATTCCATGATTGAATTATGCAATAAGTATAGTATAAAATTGGTTCATTCTACCCCCTACTACCCCCAAGGGAACTGATTGGCAGAATCTTCCAATAAAACTCTGATAAGGATTATCAAAAAAGTATTAACAGAAAATAAAAAATCATGGGATTCCAAGTTAAAGTTTGCCCTTTGGGCTGCTCATATCAGTAACAAGAAGTCTATTGGGACATCTCCTTTTCAGATGGTATATGGAACAGAAGAAATTCTTCCAACTCAATTGGGCCTGCTGGTTTTAAATTTTTTGCAAGCAGAACTAGAGGAACCCAATGATGTCCAAAGAAGAAATTTTCAGATGATTGAAGTTCAACAGGTCAAAGAATAGGTTAATCAGAAAGTTGCTGCTCATCAGAGCAAAATCAAGGCTACATTTGATAAGGGAACTAAGAAAGATGTTTTCAATGAAGGGGATTTGGTGTTAAGATGGGATGCTAGGAGAGAGGATAAAGCAAAACGTGGAAAGTTCGATAACCTATGGTATGGTCCTTTCAGGGTAGCCAAGGTAATCAACAATAACACCTTTCTCTTGCATAATTTAGATAACACTGAAATTTTTGGGGGCCCAGTGAATGGGAGGTTCTTGAAGCACTATTTTCTCTAAGGGCTCATTAAGTTTCAGTTAGTATAGTAGGTTTTCCTTTCAATAAAGACTCCATATACCCAATGGACTTGTTTTTTACAGTTATGATGAGAATAAAAGACTAATAGTTGTAGGGGAATCAGTAAATCAAAGATAAAGGAAAGGCATTAGTCTGCAATTCTTGGAGTTTATTATCAAAACTCCATCCCCAGAAGGAGCCAATGTTACTCTCTAATTTTGTCTTGGTTTAGTGAGAAACCCTTATCCTAAACCCTTCTTACCCACACTTCATTTTCTGTTTTCAACTGATTTCAATTTTTGTTTTTAGTATCTTATGGTTTGCATTATAGTTTTTGGATAGTTTATTTAAGTTTGATTTTGAAAGACATGGTTTTAAAACGAGGTGTCACCTTATATGCCTATTTGAATTTCAAACTTTCAAATTTTGCTAAGTCATTAATAACACTACGGGCATAAGGCTATTCCTATAGCGCCAAAATAATCATGCCTTGATATGCGCCTGCCATCCAGATTTTGTTATGATGACACAAATCGTGGATTGAGAGTTCACATGCGTCCATGAAAGCTTGGAATCATTTACAAATTCAAACTGTTTCATAATCTGATTGTTGTGTACCCATGCAGGACTCATTTTAATAACCCAATTCTCAATGATTGTTATATTATACCTGTTAGATTTTGCTGAATTTAGGTGCAGGTATTTGCTCAAAGGAATGGTATACACTAACAGATTGCAAGTGGCAAATTTGGAACCCAAGGGTTCTAGTCACAAAATTGTGTTTTGATGGCGCCAAAGAGGAGCAGATAGGTAGTCAGAATAGAACTAGAGGGTGTCGAACTTCTTGAAGCCTATCCTCATGTGGCTCAAAGGTTTAGAGACGTTGGGTGGTTTGAATTCCTTACCACTTTTCAAGGTTATGATGAGCAGGTCTCCATGGACTTTGCTTTGAATTTTTATGGTCACGAGGTGGAGAATGGTAAGATGTTGATGCTAGTGACAGAGCAGACTATTGCAAAGGCTTGCAGGTTGGTGGTTGGAGGAGAAAGATGGTGGAAGAAAGAGCATGTGGTTACAGAGTTTGTAAACCAATTCCTGCTTCCAGATAAGAAAAATCCAAATTGGAAAAGGGGAATACCTCGTAGCTGGATTCGACCCGAATGGCACACAGCTCTGATCATGATCCACAGGTATATCACCTGTGAAGGTAGATTCTCACTGGTCTATATTTACCACATTAGGATACTAATGCATTTAAATGGTGATTATCCTTTAAATATCCCTTATTTTCTACTCAAAAGCTTGACAAAGATGTCCAAGAGTGTGTAGTCACTCTCCACCAATGATAAAAGCAGTCTGTTTCATCAAGTCCTAATTAAAACCTTAGTAATGTTTTCTTTGAGCGAATTACAGAAGCCCTAGAGCTGGCTCACGCAATCTTTAAACCCTAACACTCAATACAATAAGCAGAAGAAAGGCAAAGGGAGAAAGACTGTTACACAGAGCCGAGATATTTTTGATGAAACCCCTTTGAAAGAGGAGATGTCTGATATTAGGGTGACTAGGAGGAGCAGAAGTAAAAGACCTAGGTGGGATCCATAAATTGAAACATTTTCTGAAGAAAATGTTAAAGGGGAAAATGATATAGATAAAGATCTTGATACTCAAACTACAGTCAAGCTTGAAATGCCATGAACCAATAAAAGGGGTGTTGTAGTCAAAGGGAAAAGGGTTAAAGGTGTGTCTATATCACAAAAACCTAGAAGGAATTATACTAGGGTCACCAACAAGTATAGATTGAAGTCAAATGCCATGTTTAATCCATCAATCAAAGAAGAAAACGTCATATTCATAGAAGATGACTCTGAGAATGATGAATCAAGTACTAGGAAAAGGGAAAAAAGAACTTCATTTCCTAAGAAACCAGTCAGCAAAGGAAAAAGAATGACTTCACCATCTATAGGACCTATAACGAGAGCTTCAACCAGATTAGCAAAAGATAAAGAGATGTCTAAAGGTATCAGTGAAACCCCTGAGGATAAACATGATTACTTTGAAGACTCAGATCACATATCAAATGTGCCTAAAGCTATAGATTCAACAAGTTTTGATGAAGAACATAGCTCGGGATTAGTCTCAAAGTACCAAGTTAAAGAAAAATAACCCAAATTTTCCTTAAACCTGAATGAACCTGCACCTTTTGAAGAATGCTCAGGATTCAGAGTTAAAATAAGAATTGATAAAGAAAGGATCAAGGAATTTCAGAAAACAATAAGACAGTTAAAGAAAGAAAAGGCGCAGATAGAACAATGGAATGCTCGCCAGCAAGAAAGGATTCAAGGTTTTAAAAAGAAGAAGAAAGAGAAAAGGGCATTTCTCAAAGAACTCAGGGAGATTAATTTCAGACTCTATTGGCACAATGTCGTGCTTACCACAAAGCTCAAACAGAAAAATGTTAAAGCTACTGCTATGATTATATCCAAAAGGTAACATGGAAATTTGCTACAATAGTGATTTAAATGTTTTCCAAGAAATATTGCAAAGCCTACTTGTTTTTGGTCAACGAGATGCTAAGACCTCAATTTGTTTGACAAAATCAAACTAATTCCTATTTTGTAGAGTCAAATGTAAACGTTGGCAATATTTTGCAATATCAAGTTGTTGAGCTGTGATCTATTTTGGGATTGTAGAAGCTATTTTTGAGTGAACTACCTTAGAAAATAGATATTATTTGAATCTAGTCATTAAAGCTATACTAGATGATAGGATTTGGAAGTTTTATAGATAGTTTAAATAGACAGAGGAAAGACTATGTGCAGTTCGAAAAATTGGAGATCCAAGGGACCTTTTTGTGAAGCTCATTGTAAAAGGAATTTATGTTCAATCTGACACTTAATAGCAAAGGCATATGGATTGTTAGACCCTCTTTTTTATACTCTGTTATTTCTTTATTCATGCTTGAATTCATTATTCATATTGCAATGCTTTTTTATTCTTGACTATTAATTTATACAGTGAAATTTTTACTGTAGAGATAATTTTTCAAGTTTTGATATCAAGCTGATAGTCTTGTTTCTTTATGACATTTTGAGATGAGAATTCATGTGAAGTTGACAAATTGAAGACTTCATCTTCCTTTTTCTTAAATTGGTTTAATCCATCTATGTGTCTACCTATTATTCAGCCAATGGAATATGCTATGTTCTGATCTTGATTTTCATGTCATGCTGTAACCTTGAACCAGTTTTTAACCACCCTACAAAAAACCAAATCATAAAACCTTAAAAAATACTTTGCAATAAACAAATGATGCCCTAGCTTGCCCTCTCACAGTGAAGTGCAACTTTAGGGACTAACATGTACTACTGGGGAAAGTTCCCCAGTATGGTCACCATTCTGTTAGTGCTCTATAATTTGCCCAAGGTTGTGGAGGTAGTCACAGAGGCAACATCAAAACCACTTCAAGTCTTGGATCTAGCCCTCCAAGACTCAGAGAGGGATCTCTCTGTCTAATATAGCTTTGTTTGAAATAGGATATTAGGCTAGTTATGCAGAACATGGGTTTGTTTATGGATTTTGAATTGGTTTGGTTGAGACATAAAAGGACCATTGGGCAAAATGGAGTCAAATATTAAAGACGATTGAATGAAATAAATAGAAGAGACATATGTAACCAGGAAAGACAATCATATCAATGGATTTTTATAATTTGTAAGATGGATAGAGGAAAAGATTAGAGGTCATTTCAAATGTAGAGCAGAGCTTGTCTGAATTATGCATTCAATCTTCAGAAGAAAACATAGACATTATCTTTAAGCTAGATCAGGGTGTCCTTGAAAATTCCTGAGCATACTCTTCTTATAAGAAATGAGAACAGAAAATAATATGATAAACCAGGGAATAAAAATTTACATCATAAACACTTCACCACTAAAAATGACACAATAATCTGGAACCAAAGTCTTTGTATTCATTCATAACAGTCAATTAAAGCCTGTGAGCACTTTTACATTTTGATCATCCCAAGTCCCCCTATCCACTTTTAATTACAACCATTTGTATAAATATCTTCCCCAGGCTCCTCGAGGTCGGATTCAACCACCTCGGCCAAGAATAGCAAAAAATCTCTAAAAATCTTGAACTGTTCGCCATGAAAAACGGGTTGAATTTCTGCAAACAAAGGGATCCTCTTAGACACATGTTTATCTTCAATTATGAAACCTGGGAAAAACATGAGGGAGTTTATTTAATATGAGTATGTTGCGGACAAAAACCTCTTTTGGTTTTGCCAAACTCGCCTCCAACTCGCCGAAACAGCTCCCGCAAAATCAGGGCTGAAACAAAAAGAACCATAAATCCGAAAAATGAGGCTAAAAGATAGCTTCGATTATCCCAGATGGTAGTACCTTTGAAAAACATGAGAGAGTTTTTTGTTATTGATCCCATTACGGAGAAAACCCTCTCTCGGTTTTTTTAAATTTCGCCTTAATTTTCCCGGAATCGCCTTCGGAAAACGACTGGTTGAAAACACTGCGAAAGCGGTTTTTTTGGGGAAGGGTGGTATTCTGAACCCCCCCATGAGGTGGTAAGTGGTTTTAGGGGTGGGGGGTCCATTGGATTGTGGATATAACAAGTTTCTGGGGGTGGTTTCATGAAACAACT
>JASDQU010242807.1:16019-28950 GCA_032191745.1 Picea mariana
ATATGGTAGTTTTGGTATCCTCCCACCTAACGAGAATGTGAATCATCGCTAAGTTGTCAGAAATTAGTTGGAGGCAAATAACATATATGAAAATATCGAGGTCAAGTGTGGGATGAATCCATCAATATCCAAGCCAAGTGGGAGATAAATCCATCTCTAGAAATGTTGAGAAGTGTTTTGGTAGATGTCTTATTTTAGGTACATTTCATTAAACTTAGAAAAAATACACTCGACAAAATAAAATATAAAAAATAAAAAAACGATTACAATTATTTTTTGCAAACACAACCCAACAAAATAAAAAGCAAAAGTCTAAGTCATAATCTCAAGTCAACCATGATCATCATTCCACTAATGGGAATAGTTCCACGAAGTAGAAGCATGAACATTAGTCCACTGAATGAAATCTAAGTATAAACCTCAAGTCAAGCATGAATTTTAATCCACCGAACGGGACCAAGTATAGCCATGAGCATTAGTCCACGGAAAGGGAACTACGTAGAAGCTTGGGAAGAAAATATTTTTTGTGAAGCTACTGAGTCACATTATTTTGGGAAATTTCTCCTAAAGGCTAAAAGAGCCGTATGAGAACCAAGTAGAATCTTGGGAGTAAATAGGAAAATATTTTCTGTGAAGCTACTCGGTTCTACTATCTTTGAGGAATTTCTCTTATCATTTGAGGCTGAAAGGATCTCTGAGCTCTGTGATGTTGAAAATAGTTCTAATATAGATTGAAGTTGAAACGATCTCTGTGGTAGTCATAAGGCTAGTGGATTTATTGAGTGATTTGCACCATCTACTACTCACACTGTGTCAATGACATGGGTTATTTGAGTGGATTTATCGAGAGATTTGCACCGTCTACTACTCACACTGTGTCAGTGACATGGGTTATTTGAGGTTGAAAGGAGCTCTGTGATATTGAAAAGAGTTCTATGATAGATTGATGTTGGAAAGAGATTTGTGATAATCATAAGGTTAGTGGATTAATGGAGATATTTGCACTATCTAATGCATCTACTCACAGTGTGTCTAATGCATATGCATCTTCTCTCCACAACTGATTTACCAGATGTTAGTCTCTATTTTTGTCTTGGTTTAGTGAGAAACCCTTATCCTAAACACTTCTTTCCTATGCTTCAATTTTTTGTTTTCAGTTGATTTCGATTTTTGTTTTTAGAATCTTATGGTTTGCATTTTAGTTTTGAATAGTTTATTTAAGTTTGATTTTGAAAGACATGGTTTTACATCAGGTGTTACCTTATATGCTTGTTTGAATTTCATAAATTCAAATTTTGCTAAGTCGTTAATAGCGCTACGGGAATAATGTTATTCTCGTAGCGCCAAAATGATCATGCCTTGATACGCGTCTGCCATCCAGATTTCATTATGATGACACAAATCATGGATTGAGAGTTCGCATGCATCCATAGTAGCTTGGAATTATTACTAATTCAAATCGTTTCATAATCCAATTGATGTGTACCTGCACAAGACTCATTTTAAATCACCCAATTCTCAATGATTGTTATATTATACATGGTTGATTTTGCTGAATTTAGATGCAGGTGTTCGCTCTAAGGAACGTTATACACTAACATATTGCAGGTGGTGAATTTGGAACCCATGGACACTAGTTACAGAATTTTGTTTTGATGGCGCCAAAGAGGAGCGGACAGGTAGTTAGAATAGAACCAGAGGGTGCCGAATTGCTTGAAGCCTATCCTCAGATGGCTCAAAGGTTCAGAGACGCTAGGAGGTTCGAATTTCTTACCACTTTTCAAGGTTACGATGAGAATGTCTCCATGGAGTTCACTCTGAATTTTGATGGTCACGAGGTGGAGATCGGTAAGATGATGATGCTAGTGATAGAGCAGACAATTGCAAAGGCTTGCAGGTTGGTGGCTGGAGGAGAAATATGGTGGAAGAAGGAGCATGTGGTTACAGAGTTTGTAAACCAATTCCTACTTCCAGACAAGCAAAGTCCAAATTGGAAAAGGGGAGTACCTCGTAGTTGGATTCAACCCAAATGGCACACTACTCTGATCATGATCCACATGTATATCACCTATGAAGGTAGATTCTCATTCATCTATATCTACCACATTAGGATACTAATGCATTTAAATGGTTATTACCCTTTAAATCTTCCTTATTTTCTACTCAAAATCTTGACAAAGATGTCAAAGAGAGTGCAGTCACTTTCCACCAATGCTAAGAATAGTCTGTTTCATCAAGTTCTGATTAAAAATTTAGTTATGTCTTCTTTGAGGGAATTATAGAAGCCCTGGAGATGGCTCAGACAATATTTGAACCCTAACACACATACCAATAAACAGAGGAAAGACATAAAGGGAAAGAGTGTTACACAGAGTCAAGATATTTCAAATGATGAAACCCCTGTGAAAGAGGAGATGTCTGATATCAGGATGACAAGGAGTAGCAGAAGTAAAAGACCCAGGTGGGATCCAGAAAGTGAAACATTTTCTGAAGAAGATGTTAAAGGGGAAAATGATTCAGAGAAAGGTTTTGATAATCAAGCTACAGTCAAGCATGAATCGCCATCAACCAATAGCAGGGGTGCTGCAGTCAAAGGGAAAGGGGTTAAAGGTGTGCCTATACCAGAAAACCAAGAAGGAATTCCACTAGGGTCACCAATAAGTATAGTTTGAAGTCAAAATCCATGTTTAATCCATCAATCAAAGAAGAAAACTTCATATTCATAGAAGATGACTTTGAGAATGTTGAAGCAGGTACAAGGAAAAGGGAAAAAAGAACTTCGTTTCCCAAGAAACTAGTCAGCAAAGGTAAAAAGATGATTTCATCATCTACAGGACTTGTAATGAGGGCTTCAACCAGATTAGCAAAAGCTAAAGAGATGGCTAAAGGTATCAGTGAAACCCCTGAAAATAAACAAGATTTCTTTGAAGACTTAGATCGCATATCAGATGTGCCTGAAGCTATATATTTAGCAAGTTATGATGAAGAGCATAGCTCGGGATTAGTCTCAAAGTACCAAGTTAAATAAAAGGAACCCAAAGTTTCCTTAAACCTAAATGAACCTGCACCTTTTGAAGAATGCTTAGGATTCAGAGTTCAAATTAGAACTGATAAAGAAAAGATCAAGGAGTTTCAGAAAACAGTGAGATAGTTAAAGAAGGAAAAGGCACAAATAAAACAATGGAATGCTCGCCAGCAAGAAAGGATTCAAGGTTTTAAAAAGAAGAAGAAAGAGCATAGGGCACTGCTCAAAGAAGTCAGGGACATAAAATTTAGGCTCTATTTTGCACAATGTCGTGCTTACCACAAAGCTCAAACAGAAAAATGCTAAAGCTACTCTTGTGATTATATCCTAAAGGTTACAAGGAGATTTTCTACAATCATGATTTAAATGTTTTCCAGGAAATATGGTCATGCTTACTCTTTTTTGGTCAGTGAGATGCCAAGTCTTCTATATGTATGACTAAATTGAACTAATTCCTATTTTGTAGAATCAAATGTAATGCTGGCAATATCAAACAATATCAAGTTGTTGAGTTGTGATCTATTTTGGGGTTGTAGAAGCCCTTTTTGAGTGAATTACCTTAGTAGATAGATACTATTCGAATCTAGTCATTAAATCTATACTAGATGATAGGATCTGGAAGTTTTATATATAGTTTAAATAGATAGAAGAAAGACTATGTCTAGGTCGAAAAATTGGAGATCCAGGGGACCTTTTTGTGAAACTCATTGTAAAGGGCATTTATGTTCAATTTGACACTTAATAGCAAAGGCATATGGATGGTTAGAATCTCTTCTACCTGTTATTTCATTCTTCATGCTTGAATTCATTATTTAGATTTCAATGCTTTTTTATTCTTGATTGTTAAATTTATGCAGTGAAAATTTTACTGTACAAATTATTTTTCAAGTTTTGATATCAAGTTAATAGTCTTGTTTCTTTATGATATTATGAGACAAGAATCCTTGTGAAGTTGACAAATTGAATGCTTCACCTTCCTTTTTCTTAAATTGGTTTAATCCATCTTTATGTCCACCTTTTATTCAGTCAATGGGATATGCTATGTTCTGATCTTGATTTTCATGTTATATTGTTACCTTGAAACCAGTTCTCAATCACCTTACTCAAAAAACCAAATCATAAAACCCTCAAAACACTCTTGCAATAAATCAATGATGCCCTAGCTTGCTCTTAGCAATTGAGTGCAACTTTAGGGACTAACACCAGAGAAGAATCCCCTACCAAGAGGATTGTTTGTTACAATTCCAATGCCTAGTTCCCTGAAGACAAACATGCGAATTCAACTAGATATTTGCATGAGATGTTTATTCTTATATTCTTGTTTAATTAGAATTTAATGCTAAGAATTCAAATAATAAATTATCATGCCAAGACTTTGCAAAATTTATAGTGAATCCTAAACTCTGCACCATCTTCACCATCATCATGAATAGTGAATCCCTAAACATGAAACCTAAACCTATGATCCTAAAGTAATAGTTAGTAAACTAGAACCCCTAGAGCAATAAAAGTTGATAATTATCTTTGGTAATAAATCATGACCCTCTAACCCTTAGCCTTAAGCATTATAAACATTCATCATCTATTTCACATATGAACACCATGACAATTACATCAGTGGGACAAAATCTCTGTTACATCATCAGGCCAAAGATTCGAGTATGCTAGCTGCCCTTCCCTCTATAGGTAAGGAGTACAAATACCAACATTGGCTCCAATGCTGAGACAATTTGTATATTTTCTTAATACCCTTATCCTCGCTGGAATTTGCAATGCTAAGTCTGATTTGAAAACTTTGGTTTCCACAAATACATTTCAAAAACATAAGGCTAAAAAACGTTATAGACATAGAGAGAGACCTTATAATCCAATGGGACAGGTATACGTTGTAACATGACCACTTCTAACTAGAGTAGGTAGAAAATGCATTGACAAAGAACCCCAATGAAATGTAGCTTCAATACTGAAAATTTCAAAACTATATGCTAGAACACACAATAGAGAGAAAACCTTGTAACCCAATCAAACAATTATACATTGTAAGATTGATAATTACTCCCAACTAGAGTCGATAAAAATGCTTACATTTTCAAAAGATGAAAGTTAAAACATGTGATAGAGAGAAAACCTTATAACCTAATCAGACATGTATACATTGAAACATGACCACTACTAACTAGAGTAAGTAGAAAATATTTGTCCATAAAGATACATGCTGCTGTTAACAAAGAATTCAACAAGAATTAGGGAAATCCATGAGATAAACATAAGTGAAAAAACATTGTTCACACTTCCATCAAAATCACTTTGATTTTAAGATAAAAGAAAATAATGATGATGATGCAATTATTTCATGGTCCACTAAGTCCATATCTCAAGATATCTAAGGACGAATGAAGGAAAATCAATATTGAATGTTGTCTAGAAGAAGATTTAGGGGGGAATCCAAAATGTCCACTGAGTTGTTGTATGAAAGGGGCCAAGCATTGTTTGATCTTGGATGGTCTCTTTGTCTGTTGGTAATGGATCTAGTCTAGAAATATTGTTGAGTTCGTTGGGGAGGGGGGATGCTTCTTTTGATTGACATAGATATAGAGTAAAAAATAATGCTGCTATCAATTTGTCTCTTGGCCCCTAGCTAATCGGAGAACCATAAATAATGAAGTAATCCTCTAGGTGGAATCTAGTCTAGGAGGAGATTCAAGAGCATGGGAACAGATATTGAATCCCTTCTACATGTATAAGGCTAGGCATATCTAGAGGTGCTTGGAGAAAGTGGAGAGGGTATGATCTCCTCGAAATAAACAATAGAATTTCCCACAAGTCTTTTAATAGATGAGGTAGTAGAAGATCAAGTGCTCCACTGTCTTGACTCTCGAAGATGGGACACTTGAAAAATCTTGTTCGTTTGGGCAGTGTGGTGATCTATCTCAATGCAAAGTCAATATGAGCCCACCTAGAACTAGCCAAGGGGAATGCGAAGAAAGTGCACCCACTATTGAGATGTGTATGGGGGTTAGATGATGAGTTTTTCTCTTGCCTCCATTCAATACTCAACATAGAAGGCCATCTTTGGATCTAATGTTCCCTTGGGGTTTGCTTAACTGACCTATTCGAAATGCTTGTAAATGTCACCTCAGATGATCCTATTCAATTCCTGCATCCTAGGTAAGAGGTGGTCAGGTGCATCTAGTGAGTATCTGAACAAGGGAATATGGTCCATTGAAATACCAACTAACTCCAAAAAATGATTGTAAAATCATTTGTCTTTTAAAAAAATTAAATTGCAAAGTTATATCATTTAATTAGTTTGATTTTTTTACAATTCTGTCCTCTTTGTCACATGTTTTTCAAACAATTTTAAAGGTTCTATAGCATTTTTAAGTTTGGAATGGGGCATTTTAAATCTTGAGAAAGTTAACTTTGTTTCTCTAAAAATGTACTCAACACTTTAATTTGTTAATTCCTAAAAAAAACAACACTTTGTGTGGTGATGCAGTCCCCCTACTCTCCCTTGGGATACGCGACCTATCGGTCAAGGATC
This sequence comes from Picea mariana, assembly GCA_032191745.1. Taxonomy (NCBI): domain Eukaryota; kingdom Viridiplantae; phylum Streptophyta; class Pinopsida; order Pinales; family Pinaceae; genus Picea; species Picea mariana. The sequence continues at coordinate 22,589 of JASDQU010242807.1, forward strand.
TTAGATTCTAAGAGACAAATCGACTCTTTGAGATCTTGATGGTCTCACTTATAATTAACCACAGGCTCTCTTGGCCTTTTGGTGCAGGTTCTATGGCACCTGCAACCTCTCTCTTCATGCTGCTGAACTATCTTGTGCCCTTTCCTGGATGTGACCTCAGGCTATGACCTCACATAAACACGTGATTGCAGGGTGGCCAAAAGTGGTTTTATACCACACCTATTTTCTCCCCGCAATTCACCATCAATTGCCACATGTCCCTTTTGCAATACCGTGGTTTCAATTGTGGCCTGCTCTCAGATTTTTAAAACTCGAGCATCTTATGACCCCACAATTGAGTGTGACCATTGATCCTGCGATCTCGGGTGGGGACTCTTGATCAAGGGCTCAAATCTACCTCTTTCAAATCAACAACTCATATTTTCTCCTTTCAAATCAACAGTGGTGATTGCTTCATGATTTCGGTTTCAGAGTTTTCAACTCTCAAACCTTACTTTCTCTGCAATGACAGATCTCCTACCACATGTCCTCCTCAATCGACGGTTCTAACCATTTTTGGATTCTGGACTTCGGAAATCTCCACTCTCAAATTTCACCTTCCCCCAATTGCTTTTATCTAAATCTTGTGATCCACTGACGCGTGTCTTCTATAGATCAACGACAACAATCTCTTGGGGTCTTCGGACTTCGAAAAACTCAAATCTCAACTTTCACTTCCCCTTGAAGTGTGTGGATTTCTATTGCATGTCCTCTTGAATCATATGAATGAGATTTACTTCTGGTCTTTACCCAGAGTCCACGGATTTACACCGCATGTCCCCCTTAATCTGACGACTATGACTTACTTTGAGTCTTTACCCGGAGTCCACAGATTTATGTCTCGTGTCCTATGGATCTGATAATCCATATTCACTTCAGACTTTAGGTTTCAAAAGTTTCAATTCTCAACTGAAACCCAAATGCATTTATCTGAAATTCGTGATTCGTCACCATGTGTCCCTCTGGGTTTGATGGTCCAGATTTACTTCGGACTTTGGGTTTCAGGAGTTTTAGATCTCAACTGAATCTCTCGAAGTGATTTTCCCGAAGCCACTAATTTGTTGACACGTATCTCCTGGCGATCAAGAGTCAGGATCTACATGGCTATTTCACCTCCTCCTTGTCCACGAACTTCCGGAGTTGTGGATCTTGAGCCACCTATCCTCCTTGATGATGGAAGGTCACAAATTACTTCGGGACTTCGGGACTTTGACAGTCCTCTCTTTTCTACGCTTCAAAAGACTTAAAGCTCACACACCTTATCCATATCCAACGGTCTGGAACGATTCTCCTCCCTCTTGGACGACTCTTAATCGATAATTCGTGAAGCCTTCAGAGGTTCACCCTCCTTCGAAGATTTATCCTTGCTATCTCTTCTAATCTTGATCCCCTTGAGGATTTTGATCTCCCATGCACTCCTTGCATTCCTGGGCTCTTGAAAAACTCAGATCAAAGGATTTMTTTGAAATAAATTATTCCTGCACTCCTTGCGCTCCTCTGTTCTGGTTCTTCRACACTTAGTCGCTCCTTGAAGKTGTGCACTCCTTGCACTTGTTCTAAGTTCCCGTTGTTTCTTCTGAACTCTTCTGATTCAATTTAAAACTCTGTCGACGTACTCGTTGCGTACGATATGCACACCTTTCATACAAGTTTCAGAAGAGAAACAATTGAAGCTTATCCAGTTTCGTCACAAATTCATATGATCAATTATAACAACCATACATAAACGAAAATGAAATAAATCACACACAAAATCTATCATTCATTCAATCACACATCATAATGAACATTGTCCAAGGAATTGGAACAATTTTGTCTTCTCTGTTCATTCATGAAATAAAGTTACATAGTATTGCAGTTCTTCACTCTATCTTTATTCTACCATGCTACTCTACTCTTGTCTTCTCTCGCTAATCTCTAATCTCCTACAATACAAAAACAACAAAACTATCTAAGGAGTGGCTCCTCGAGCTCTTCTTCGTCCTGTCTGCAACCTATCCTATCAGGTTCTAGAGGTTACCTATTTTGTCCTATTACAATAACTATCATTTATTACCCGATAAGGGCTCCCACTCCCTATTTGTAACTCCTTACAGTCGTATACAAATTTTACAAACAAGATATATTTAAAAAAATTGTTTCCAAAATATCTCAAAAACTTGTTCTATTTCTGAGTTAAATGTTGATTTGAAATTTTGTCATGTTCAGATGTCATATATTTGCCTCCATGCTTGTTTCTTTGACTTTGAAAGTGATGCTCCTGCATCATGTGACAAGAGGGCATTTGAAGGGCATGTAAGATGGTCACACAAGGTTCTTTATATTTAAATTTTAAATCAACAAGCATATTTATGGGTGTGTGTTATCTTAGAGAACACCAACATAAAGGGAGTCTTAATTGTCCCATTTCTTATAGAAATAACCATTTTTGGGGAGCCAAATCCTCTCGAAGTGGGGAGCCAAATTCTAGTTTAGGGTTGATCCTAATTCGGTGTCTTGGGGCCCTAAAACTTTCAAAGTTTGTTTTGGGCATTATGAAAGTATTTGGGGTTAAAAGTTCACAATTCTAGTTCACAACCCCTCAATGCTATTCTCCTTGTCAGATATTTCCAACAGTTCAATAACACCTAAATTGGAGTTTGTATGAGGGAGTTATGCCTTTGGAAATTTGAAATATTATTTGACCATTGTAATATCAAGAGGATCTGACAAGCGAAAAAGGAATTGAACTTCGATGGTGTTTCCTATTTTTCCACTTAGTATTCTTGCAGACACTTCTTTTTTGTTACAATATTTGATATGTCACTGTACACTTTTATTAATGGGTGGCCACATGGTTTTTAGGTATCCATTCAAAATGGGTAGACAAAAAAAATGGAAGATTGTAATGGGCCTTGAGGTCCAAGACCCAAAAGAAAAGTCAACGTTTTCTAGCAAAGATTTAACCTGGAATGAAGTATATAGATGAGACAATCCTTTATTTGATCATATTGTACAAATCCATTTAGGTAGAGTTCCTGATTTTATTGGAGGGAAGAAAAGTAATCCCTATGCTCCTTGTACTTTCTTACCGACAGTAAAAAAAACCCCAACACAAAGGGATAATGCTCACAAGCAATATGAGCCATAAGTATATCACAGTCACATGGTTCTTGCATTTCTAACTGAGTTTTTGTTTTAGTTGGTGCATGCATCTTATGACTTGGCATATATATGATCACAAATGGTTATTCATGAATGGATATATATGATTTTTTGATAAAGTGTTGTAATTTGTAGTGTAGTTACTCATGTTCATATGGCCCAGAACATAAAAGAGGAAAGCGTTCAAATACATGCAGGGGCTCATTTGTAAAGAAGAGAGGATGTGAATGTCACTTTATTGTGAATGTAAAGAATAAAGACCCTGAAATAGCAATATTTACATACAAAACATATGAGCATGAAGATGAGGAAGGATGGCCTTGTCATGGTCGACATGACAAGTGTGGGGAGGCTAGGTCCTTATGTAAACCTAGGCTTTCAAGAGAAATGGTATCTTTTGTAGAAAATTGTTTTTTTATGGAAGTGCCAATTGATGTTGTATATGAAAATCACATTCAACGACATCTTGACATGGATGCGGAAGATCGTGGTAGAGATTTTTTCTTAACTATAAAATATGTTGCAATTATTTATAACTGCTTGATGAAAGGAAAATATCAACTTGGCAAGAAAGATGAAATGAGTGTTAACCTATGGTATCATAAACAACCAAATGATTTTTTCTTTTTTCAGAAGCCTAATGGTCCAAATGTTCCTTTTATAATTGGCATTCAAACTAGATGGATGTTGGATTGAATGGTCAAACTATCTCATGATAGTTTAATCAATGGATTCAACTTTCAGTACCAATAAATATGGGGTAAGTTGAATTTGAAATATTGAATGATTGTTTGGGTTGTGACTCATTGTGATTGATAGCTTAAAATTTGACTTTGAGTTTTATTGAATATCACAGTATCAATTGTACACACTTGTGGCCTTTGACGACCAACAAAGTGGGGTACCAATTGCATGGGTCGTGACATCTCAAAATACATCATTTGATATTGTGACATGGTTGAAGCCACTAATGGATATGTTTTATCAATTTCACCCCGAATGGAAAGTCAATGCATTCATGGTTGATGATTCATTGGCAGAAATCGATGCTTTGCGCTAACTTTCGTCTCATTTTTTTGTGACTTGTATTTATCTTGTAATATTATCTCACATAAATGCATTGAATCCTATAGGATGACCACACATTGTCAAGTGATATTGAGTATTTGGCACGTATGGAGGGCATGGAAAAAAAATATCTATAGGTTGGCCTCTACTTCAGATTACAAAAATGTTATGCTCAATAGGTTAAGCTATATTATGAACTCTTTCCCCAATGTTGAATCAATGGTTGAGCATGTGGATAATTTTTTGACTGGTTTTGCAAATGAGAAACAGTTCTTGGATTATTTTTATAGCACTTGGGTTACGGGTAATAAGATTTGTAAGTTCACATACTCCACTTTTTTTTTTTGTTTTTTCTCTTCCATAAATATTCTCTTTGCACTAACTTAGTTCTTTCAATCAGGGATTTGGGTTAAAGGTTGTCATAATTTCCATCATGCAAATCAAGAGACAAATAATTTTCTGGAGGCATACCATAGCTTATTGAAGTCCAAATTTCTATTTGATCAAAGAAATAAATGTGCTCATAGAATGGATTGGTTGCTATATATGTTGTTGATACATGTAGAGACATATTATAGATTCAAAACAATTTTGAAAGAAGAAGGATATTTGAATAACCACAAGAAGGAGAAGTTGTTTGAATCCTTAATGGAGAAAGCTAGAAGAATTCTAGATGATGATTGTTGGCCCCATGAAAGCATATCCCATGCATATTGGGTGAGGATTCAAATCGATCATGACAAAAACTATCTTGTGACCTAGTATTGCAAGAATTTTATGGTGTGTGAATTTCCATGGTCTATTTGTGGCAACACATGCAAGCATACCATAAAGGTGGAGTTGTACTTCCTGTCAAAGGGTTCAGATCCATCATTGGATTAGAATGTAGAGCCTAATATATTTGATGATGCAACACCTAATGCATTCAATGATCCTCTTGAGTTAATTACAGAGACATCAATGATTGATGCAAATGTTGACACGACTCCTGTGGCCATTGGAAGTCTTGATCAAGATGATGAGGCACTTCGATTGGCTAGGGATGAATTGTTGGGATACCTATATGTGCTTCGAAATAATCCTCCCGCTACTTTAACGAACACCCGAGAAATGGTGGACTTGATTAAAAGGATGTTGAATGAGGCCAGTAATCAACAGATATTGGATTTTAATTTCACACTTGAACTGAGTGCTTTTGAGTCATCTCTCAAGAGAAAGAAGAGTTTCCTCAGCCCTACAAATAAAATGAGAAGAAGAAAAATAAATATATTTTTAGAAATTGATTTAAATGTCCATCCCTCTAAATATGAACCATTCCAGCTTGAATCTGTTAACAAACGGTGACATCCTCGCTCAAACAATGCATCTCCTATTGTCCCCGGTAATTTGGATTGAGTGAGAAGATTTGTTTGTTTAGGATTTTTTGTGTACCCATCCTCATTTTTGACTTGTAGTGTTATGATGATTATACATGTGCAACATTCTGCAGTTGTGGGTTCAACCCGAGAACGTAGACAGATACGATGCCATTCTAGTTCTCCTACTATGCCAGGTGTATTTGATGTGACCAAAGTTTGGATACTATAATGTAATTTATTTGATGCTATGATGGAATTTGACCAAAATTGCATCGTTACATTACAGATGCAGGAACTTCTCATGTTGATATTCTCATGTTTTATTTTGAGGTAAGGTTTCATATTTTGAAGAAACCTATTCCCTTACTGTTTAAATTACATTATCATCATAGCGTGCTAGTCTTACACCTATATTCCTTTCTGATATTGATGCCTTGAAAACATGCTTGCAATGGTCATAACATTGTTTAAACATTAGAATATCAACATTGCCTAATCATCATGTGAGCCATTCTCAAAAGTTCTTTAATTGTTTGTTGAGGGCTCTCGGATTTGAAAAAATTGGTATTTTGAGTGCTTGCTCATTCAGTTAAGGAAGTAAATCATCAATGTAAGTTTTCTAGTTCTAAAATCCACCCATGTTGGACTTTCTTCACTACCACCCTAAGCAATTTTATTTTTGAGCCTATCCTTGGGTGAATGACATTGCTAGTAGACTGCTATGTTGTTGATCATGTATTTATTATTACCTGG
>JASDQU010242807.1:41088-73273 GCA_032191745.1 Picea mariana
GGGGGGGGGGGGGGTCCAGAATTGTTGGCTTAAAGAGGGTCCCCCTTGTCACATCTTCAATTTCCTCCACTGTCCACCTTCCACCATCTATCTTCCACTCCATCTCACCTCCACTCAGTTCCATCCTGGCACACCTTATCCCCTTTCTCTCCCTCTCACCTTCCGACACTTGTCCCACTCCCTTCCATGTCATCCCGCCATAAGTGATGTGTCCTCCCTTGAACAGTCATATCCTGTCACCTTTCCTCCTTTCGTCTATCACCCTCCTGCCCCTTGTCATGTGTCTCACCCCTATCACTTCCTTGGTCACTTCCCTTCCCTCTTCCATGACAAGCATGCCAAATCATCCTCGCCTAACCTTTGTTCTTACACTACTTCCTATATTATGCCCCATTTATCCCACCTACCTACAATTTTTTCCAAGCAGTCAGTTGGTGGATCCAAGTGGCATCGTGAGAAGACCTCCACGTCTCGAAAGGAAGAGTTGACCAAGTTGTTCCCAATCCCAAGAAGGCAATTATTGAATTTGTTGTTGGTGGTTAGACATCATCTCCACTATAAATGGAAAGCCAGAAAAGGACCCGAGATAGGTCAATTCTTCTGCGGGGTGCCAGGAGTCCAATTGCGTTTGACATAATCACACGACCCAGAGACTATAGGATAAGTCTGCTAGTAAACATGCAGACGTAATGTTGTTAATGAAGAAGTCTCAATTTTGTTGTTGTTATTTGCTTTGGGTATATGCAGGAAATTTTTCCATTTTGAAAAACATCGTTGGTAGAGATAAGCTCCTTGTTGTATGGTTTTGATGAAGCACTAGTTTCTTTGATCATGTATGTGTATCCAAGATTTCTTGTTTAAATGGCAGTCAAATTTCTTATTTACTCTATTTTCCTTCTGCTGCTAAGGAGTTCATGATCGACAAATTCACATGAACCATTGTGACTGTGTTATGATAAATGCTTTGTTGTAACGCTGTCATATTCCTTAGTTTCCTTGTGATTTAAATTCTAGGAGTTCTCATGTTTAAATCATTCATCCTTGGGTTGTTGAAATGCCTGACGTCTTTGATCAACCTCTACATTTTCTCGTTAATGTCTTCCTCTTGCTTACCCTTACTACAACCTACTGATTAAAGTTAGACTAAGACCTAGCCTGTTCATACATAGTTTGGTGTAGGATTCTGAGTTAAAACGATATCATTCTGGGTCTGCTCTCTTTCAATCACCCTTGATAAACAAATCATGACATAAACTGATGGGTGTCAGGCTCTACTCCTGCTACAATCTAGGAGTGACTTCTGACGCTAACACTCTCGACTACTGACAACGGCTTTAGCTATTCTTGTACTGTCACTGCTTGTTTCTTTGTCTCCTGGAGTTGAGACTCCAATGTCCTTAGTTCTAGCTCTTCTACAAGGCTCTCATAGGTCTACACACTTCGATAGGTTAATTGCTTTCATTCTAAGGCCAGTGCCTTTATTCTTTCGACTGTTCTTTGAGTAGTTTCTTCCCTCTGATCTCACACTTCCTGTGGAGTGCTTAGCATGGCTTGTAGTTCCAATTCTGTCACTCTTGCTTGAAGCTGTTGAATAGCTTCAACGATATTCTCCACTTGACTCTCCACTGTGTCTTCTTCTACCTGTGCGAGGCCCGACATAAAGCGAAGTGCTCTGGTGACTGCCTCCTTGACTCCCATCTACTCTATGAGCAGTTGTTATTTTTCCTTCTGGATCTGTGCTTTATCCTTTGCAAACTTCACCTGGAGGTCATATTTCTCTTTTTGTGCAACCTGGCGTTGTTCTAGGGATTCTTATTTTGCATGCTTTAATTCCTCTGTGTCCTACTCCTTTTCCTCCTGGACCCAACGAAGGTGAGCCTCGGTCGAGTCTGCTAATTTGCGTAGCTGGGTAGGCTCATCTCTTACTTTTATGTTCCCTACTGACAACGACACAGTAGACACTGAGCGGCTCGGATAAAGAGCCTGTTGAAGGATCAGATCCTGTCACTAAGGAGGGGGGGGAGTGACACAAAAATTATATCAATTTTTCATTTATTAATGCAAATAGAATCTAAACACAGTATTTTTATCGTGGAACCCAATTGGGAAAACCACAGTCTTTTCTATTAACTGCAAAATTTGTTTTACATGTTACATAGAAGGAATATGTACTTCCTTTTTTATCAGCACCAACTGACTAAGATGCACCCACAACCTAGTTTACCAACACCAACTGGTAGGAGGCTACGACCCCCTGTTTAGTCAGATACAACTGACAAGGAAGCACCAACTCCCTCTGTAGGAACCAACCTTCCCTTGCACCACCCAACCACCCTTAATGCATAGGTATTAGCTTTTCTTCCTGGAATCTGCTTCATCTTTTGATCTTCTGATCTGGACTGCAAAGACACTTTTGTTCTCAACACTCTTCCTTGATTATATACTCTTCAAATGGTGTAAGTGTGACACAATTGTGTCCCTTCATTTCAACCATCGTACCTCTTTGATTAATTAGTCTTAATTATTGTTTATTTATTTTACCGTGAAGGTTTTTCATAAATTGATCATAGTCATGGATCAATTTAATCCTTTATACTCGATCCCAAATCTCTGTTATTTTCACAGAGACCAAATTATACAGAGGTTCTACCTTCAAGCCATTTCATATGACTGATCATTAGAGAACCACAGTATTACCGACTATAGCGATGTATAACAGTTTCCTTTTAAAACTCTTATATCATATGACCATCAGTGGTAACCAGATGCTAAGCCAAATGAGTGCTTGAGTGCTTTATCAAATAAATGGTCATGATTCAATCTTCTGACGAGATGGATGACTGACGAAACTTATCACTTCGAAACTTTGGGATTTCAACATTTCAAACCATTCGAATTTAGATCGGACAGTTTATTTCATGGAAATAGATTAACAGTCAGATTTGATCCTTACATTCATCCTTTCACTATTAAATCCAACGGTTAGGACTTAATCACGCATCAAGATGGACGACCACCTTTTACTCCAAGTCTTCAGAATTCTCAGGCCTCAACTTTCATTGTAGTATGATCAACATTTGAGAATACTCCCGAAGCAATCTTTCAGATTGAACGACTTATGTCTGTTTCAAGATTTCGACATTCGAGACTTCGAAAGTTTCGAATAAACGCTGCTCCATTTTCCTCTGGAGTGATCACCTGTTGTGTGAGTCATCAATGATGGAGACCGCTTGTTGTCAGTTAACATTTCCACTTACACTATCCTTCCACTGAGTATATCGATGGTCAAGGATGCTCGTGAAGTGATCTCTAGATCAGACGTCTCGTGTCCACTTCAAGACTCTGACATTCAGGACTTCGGGACTTGGGGCAAGTACTAGTAGTATATCTCCAAAGAAAAACTCTCAGAGTGACGTAAGTTTCTTACGTTACTTGATGACGTGTCACGAGCCGAGTAGCTGCCACGTGTCACTCTGATTCATGATTTTCATGTACCAGAAATGTTGATTCATCTTGACACTTGTCATTCTCTTACTGTGCCACGTGTCCTTGCTGACGTAGACTGTTGATGTGGTCTGCTGACATGGTCTACCACATGTCCTTGTTGATGTGGTCTGATGACTAACAAAACTGATCTAATGGTCCTCGCATGTCATCTAAATTTGATGGTCCTTATTCACTTCAGATTTTTGGGCTCCGGGTATTTCAAATCTCAAACTTACGAGGCGTAAGTTCCTCGCTTATTTATACCTGAAGTGAATTTTGTTCGTTGATCAGGTTCTTTAGATCAACAGTTCGATCTATTCTGCAGTGCATCTCTTATAGATTTATCCTGTCCTTCCACTTTGAGATTATCTGACGACTGTGGAGATTATCGAAGCATATCAACAGTCGATGATGATTGCAGAGCTACAATTTATGAGTGATTTAGTTTTCCTTTCAATATCCACAATCTATCCATGCCATAGATTTTGCGATTGAAAATCCGACGGTCACGATTTAATCTGAGTTAAATTGGTCATTAGTTGGATCAACCAAAGTTGTAGATCATTGAATCTATGTGATCTGACGATCTAGACGGATTACGGGATTGTAACTAGTAAGTGATTTAATTATGCCTTTGCTCCTCGCAATTCATTTCTGTCCTTGATGGCTAACAGATCCAATGGTCATGATCTTTCAATGGTCCTCAAGCCCATGGTCACTCATATGACCGATGCATGTTATATTAGACAATCAACACGGTCAACCTCTTGATCAAACAACTTTTGAGGCTTCTAACTCTGATCGGACGGTTGTTGAGTTTACGCTTTCCTTCTGAGTTTTAATCTTTGTGTTTGCTAAACCTCCCGAGCTTTTATCATAGGAACATTTGTTGATCTCGTTGTGATAAAAAATAATCACAAATTTCTTTTGCTTCCTGATATACTGTGCAATGCGCTTTTCCTTCTTAGTTTTGATCTTTCGATCATACTGTTTGACATCTTCTGCTAACTGATATATTGTTAACATCAATGACAACACATGAATGACAATTTGTCCAAAAATATCTCCCTTTTTCATTAAGGGAACACACCAAATTCATACACAATCTCCCCCTGTGGTGATGCTTCTTTCCTCTTAAGTTACTCTCCCCCTTTGGCATCAATGGCAAAGGGTTTCTTCTCTTATGATCTGTCTATATAAATACTCCTTTTTTTATATATTATTTTATTTTATTTTGACACCTGGTATTTCCTTCTGCAATCACACTTTTCCTATCATAACTGAATGACTCCTTCTGACGTTGATTGCAATATCCCCCTGAATAGGTGCCAACTGATGCATTATTTTATTAAGATATTTAGGTAGGAAGAAGGATTACTCTAAATGTTTCCCTGAGATTTTCAAATACATCTCTGCTTAAGGGTTTTGTAAAAATATCTGCCACATGTTCTTGTGTTGGAACATATTCCAATTTAATGTTTTCATCCTGATCTCTTAGATAGTGGTAATTTATGGGAATGTGTTTCAATTTTGAGTGTTGGACAGGGTTCTTAGAGAGACTTATCGCGCTTGTATTATCACAGTGGATAGTTGTGGGATCTTCAAATACTATTTTGATGTCTTTTAGAGTTTGTTTCATCCATTCCACTTGTGTGCAACATTCTACTACTGCAATATACTCAGCTTCAGTGCTAGACAGAGAAATTAGGGAATGTTTCTTACTTATCCAAGCAACCAGTGATTCTCCCAAAAATAATGCTCCTCCACTTTTACGTTTTCTGTCATCTACACTTCCTGCCCAATCAACATCTGAATAGGATTTTAATGTGAATGAATCCTTGCTAGGGTATCATAAACCAATATATATGGTTCCTTTCAAATATCTAAAGATTCTTTTTACAGCTTGAACATGGATCTCCTTTGGTGTTGCTTGGAATCTAGCCACCGTCCCAACAACTTGCTTGACATCAAGTCTGGAAGTTGTTACATAGAGAAAATTGTCGATCATTGATATGTAGTGTTTTGGATCTATAGCTTTAGACTCATCATCCTTGCTTAATTTACATCCAACTGTCATAGGTGTACTAACAGGTTTGTAATCCTCTAACTGGAATCTCTTAAGCATGTTCTTAACATATTTAGATTGATGGATAAAAACTCCTCTTTTGGACTGTATTATTTGTAATCCAAGGAAGAAATTAAGTTCGCCAAGAAAATACATTTCAAATTATTATTGCACCATTTTAGCAAAGTCCTTACTCATTTATTCATCATCACTACCAAATATAATATCATCAACAGACACTTCCACGATGATCATGTTATTACCATTAATTTTGCAATAAATATTGTTGTTTGTTGATCCCCTTTTGAGGACCTGTTTTTGTAAATAAGAGTCTATCCTTGCATACCATGATCTGGGTGCTTGTTTTAGTCCATAGAGTGCTTTCTTTAATTTACAAACATAGTCTCCTTTGTTGGTTAATTGAAACCCTTCTGGTTTCTCAATATAAACTTCCTCTTCTAGGTTTCCATTGAGAAATGATGACTTGACATCCATTTGGTATACTTTAAATTTTCTGTAACTGGAGAAAGCTAAGAACATCCTAATTGCCTCTAATATGGCCATAGGTGAAAATATTTCTTCATACTCTACTCCTTCAACCTGAGCATACCCTTTACATACTAATTTGGCTTTGTTCTTGATTACTTTCCCATCTTCATTCATTTTATTTTTATATATCCATTTAGTTCCAATGACATTTTTATTTTTTGGTCTTGGAACTAGTTCCCAAGTTTGATTGAGGGTGTCTTTGTATCTCTTCTTAGGAATTCTTCTCTTATCTCTTCATATTGAATATATTATTCACTTTCAATAGTATCCATATCATCTTCTTCCCTTTCTTTTTCATTCTCTTATACTCCTTCTAGTTGTATGTTGAATGTCTCATCATCATCTTTATCTTCATTTTTAGATATGGTTTCTTTATTTTTTATCCTTATCATTTTTAGGTCATCTACCTTGACATATGCACTCTCAACAATCTTATGTGATCTAATATTGCAGCATCTATATGCTTTTTTGTTTGAAGCATATTCAAGAAAAATATCTTCATCAGATCTGGCATCAAATTTTCCAAGACTCTCATCTAGTCTTTTGATGTAGCATTTACTTCCAAAGACCTTGAAGTATTTTACTGATGGATCTCTTCCAAACCATAGTTCATAAGGGGTCTTATCATTATTAACCCTGAGCTGATGTCTATTCAAAATGTATACCGATGTGCTTACATCTTCCCTCCAATATCCATATGAAAATTTTTCTTCATTGAGCATAGTCCTTGCAACCTCTTGAACTATTTTGTTCTTTCTCTCAGCAATCCCATTTTGCTGAGGTGTTCTGGCAGCAGAGAATTGTCTTTTTATTCCTTGGGTTTCATAGAAGACATCAAACTCTTTTGAGGTGAATTCACCACCATTGTCTGATCTAATACATTTGATTTTTGTCTCCTTTTCATATTCAACAAGGGTTTTAAAGGCTTTGAATTTATTGAGTGCTTCTAATTTTTCTTTGAGAAAACATATCCAACCCATTCTAGTAAAGTCATCAATGAACAACATAAAGTAATACTCTCCTTGCAAACTCTTGGTCCTCGTAGGTCCACATAGGTCAGTTTGAACAAGCTCTAAAGGTTTAGAGGTTGTGTATTCTTTTTCCTTGAACCTTATTTTAGTTTTCTTCCCTAGTTGACAGTGTCTACACATAGCATTCGAGGGTTTTATGATTTTTGGAAAGTTTCTTACTGCACCAAGGTTGTTGACTTTCACAAGATTTTCAAAGTTAATATGTCCCAACCTTCTATGCCATATCCAACTTTCATCTACTGAATTTATATGACACTCCTCATTCAATTTTGCATCTAGTATATATACATTTTCAGGAGTTCTGGGAGCAGTACCAACTAATTTTCCTGTGTCTTCTCTCCCAATCTCACATTTTTGGGAATCAAATATGTAGAAGTTTCCCTGATCATAGGTTTGACTGACACTTAATAAACTAGGCTTCAATTTTCGACAAGTAGCACATTTCCGTCTTTGTCTTTTCACAAGCTCACGGTGCCTCCCCAAGTATGTTACTTGAAGCATTATCACCAAATGTAACTTTACCTTTTTGTTTCTTTAAGTCTAAAATATTGTCATTGTTACCTGTCATATGTTTAGAGCACCCACTGTCAACATACCAGAGATCCTTTTTATCTTGAGTTTTTAGGGCAATAAGACATTTCCTTTTTGATGTATTTTCTCTCCAAAGTTTCTTTTGTTATCTAATGAACTTTGGTTGTTCTGAGACTTCCATTAATCTACAATTAATGGCCTTATGTCCATGGTTATGACATATGAAGCATTGTAAGTCCCCTTCTTGTAGAGGTGAAAAGGAGTTATAGTTTCTTCTTTTAACTCGATTTTCTGCTTGTTTATCCTTAAGGATATAGTTCTTAACCCTCAGATTTTTTTTTCTATATGCTCTACAATTTATAGCTTTGTGTCTAAAATTAGAGCATGCAAAGCAATAACCAAAGAAAATGTGAGGATACTTGTTTTTATAAAACTTCTTTGGTATTGTCTTGTCTTCCTTCCTGATGGGTGGAAGTAATCTTCTGGAGTTCTGATCATTACTTATCTTCTCTTCATTTTTCTTCTTGAATGTACTGAAGGAGAGTCTGCATAAGATTTTGAGTTAAAATGGCTTTCCTTTTGAGAATAACCTATTCCATTTTTATTACCTGAATCCCTTTGCGTGGTAATAATCTTATCTAATATTTTAGAGCTATTTTCATATTTTGTTTGAATGATTTTTGCATCCAGTTCCTTTTTTAGATGAACTATTTATGCCTCCATTCTTTCACAAGTTATTTGTTTTTCCTTAAGAGACTTTTCAAGACTTTCTTCGATCTTGTTTGCTTCTAAGATTTGTTTTTTCAAATTGCTCATGAGCTTTTCCATCTCCTTTTCTTCTTGTTCATGCTTTTATTTTGTTCAACTACAAAACTTCTCAATTGTCTATATCTGGTTTTGTATTTTCTTAATTCATTCAAGGAACTAAGAAGTTATTCCTCCATATTAACTTCTACTTCATCTTCTAACTCCTTCCCATGTTTAATTTTTTTTATCTCATTAGATTCTTCAATACCTAAGAAAAGGACTTCATCATCATTATATTCATTGTTGTCACTAGACTCTGACGAGCTGTCGTTTTCTTCTTTTGAGTATAAATTCTTTTTTCCTTTGTAGAACGTTTTCTTGTAGTTGGGTTTTTCCTTCTTTCGGTATTGTTTGGTCTTATTTTCTTCATCTTCAAGGTCCTCCTTGGGATAGGGACACTTGGATGCAAAATGACCAACTTTGCCACAGTTAAAACATTTGAAAGGAAGCTTGCCTTTGTACTCCCTGATCCTTTCTGAAGTTTTCTAATGAAATTGGCTTCTTCCACATCATATTATTCATGATGGCAGGATTGAAGTTTTTTCTTCTGATTTATCTTTGTCTTAGATGCTTTGAAAACTATTTCATATTTTGTTGATTTATCATTCCCTGTTCTCATTTCATATGCTGTAAAAATTCCATGGAGTTGATCAACTATGAGTGTGCTTAGATCAGATCTATCTTCAATTGAAGAAATATTTGCATCATATCTCATAGGTAATGGCCTTAGTATTTTTTTCACAATGGGTTATCTATAACTTCTTCTCCTTCTTCCCTAATTGAGTTAACCACTTCATCTACCCTATGAAAGTACTCAACAATATATTATTCTTCTTTCATTTTCAGAGTTTCAAATTGAGTTCTATAGGTCAGTAGTTTGGATTCCTTGACTTTTTCATCTCCTTCATATACAACCTCCAATTTGTCCCAGATTTCTTTGGCTAATTTGCAATGCATAACTTTTACACATATAGAATTAGTCAACCCTGCTAGAATTTCATTAACTGATCTAGAGTTGTCATTACAGATTTTCTTTCCTCCAGAGTCTTTGGGTGGATTAGTTGGTACAATGTAACCATCTACAATAGATTGCCAGATATCTAAACCAAGAGACAACAAGAAGTTTTTCATTCTTATTTTCCATAGAGCATAGCCTCCTCCATTGAACAATGGTGCTTTGTTGTTAGATATTCCCTCTTGTTGATCCATCTTCAGGATCTACTGTCAAGTTTCTTAGACTGTGCTGAAAGAACCCCCTCTGATACCAATTAAAGGATCAAATCATGTCACTGAGAGGGGGGGTGAATCAGTGACACAACAATTATATCAATTTTTCATTTATTAATGCAAACAGAATCTAAACACAGTGTTTTTACTAGGAAAACCACAAACTCTTTTCTATTAACTACAAAATTTGTTTTATATGTTACATAGAAGGAAGATGTACTTTTTTATCAGTACCAACTAACCAAGATGTACCCACACCCTATTTTACCAGCACCAACTGGTAGGAAGCTACGACCCCCTGTTTAGTCAGCTACAATTAACAAGGAGGCACCAACTCCCTCTGCAGGAACCAACCTTCCCTTGCACCACCCAACCACCCATAATGCATAGGTATTATATTTTCTTCCTGTAATCTACTTCAGCTTTTGATCTGGACTGCAGAGACAATTTTGTTCTCAACACTCTTCCTTGATTATATACTATTAAAATGGTGTGAGTGTGACACAACTGTGTCCCTTCATTTTGACCATCGCACCTCTTTGATTAATTAGTCTTAATTACTGTTTATTTATTTTATCGTGAAGGTTTTTCATAAATTGGTCACAGCCATGGATCAATTTAATCTTTTATACTCGATCTTGAATCTTTGTTATTTTCACAGAGACCAAATTCTATGGAGGTGCTTCTTTCAAGCCATTTTATATGACCGAGTGTTACATAACCATGAGCTTATCGACTATAGCAACGTATAACAATTTCCTTTTAAAAATATTATATCATATGACCATCGGTGGTAACCAGATGCTAAGCCAAACAATTTCTTGAGCGCTTTATCAAATACATGGTCACGATTCAATCTTCTGACGAGATGGATGGCTGATGAAACTTCACACTTCGGAACTTCGGGATTTCAACATTTCAAACCTTTCGAATTTAGATCGGACGGTTTATTTCATGGAAACAGATCAACGGTCAGCTTTGATCCTTACATTCATCCTTGCATTGTTAAATCTGACGATTAGGACTTAATCACACATCGAGATGGATGACCACATTTTACTCTGGGTCTTCAGAATTATCAGGCCTCAAATTTTGTTGTAGTATGATCAACAGTTGAGAATACTCCTGAAGCGATCTTTCAGATCAGACAACTTGTGTCCGTTTCGAGATTTTGGTGTTCGAGACTTTGGAAGTTTCGAATAAACACTGCTCCATTTTCCTTTGGAGTGATCACATACTGTGGGAGTCATCAATGATGGATACTGCTTGTTGTTGGTTAACATTTCCACTTACACTATCCTTCCATTGAGTAGATCGACATTCGAGGATGCTCGTGAAGTGATCTCCAGATCGGACGTCTCATGTCCGCTTCAGGACTCTGGCATTCGAGACTTCGGGACTTGGGGAAAGTACTGGTGGTATATCTCCTGAAGAAAAACTCTCGGAGTGACATAAGTTTCTTACGTCACTTGTTGATGTGTCATGAGCTGAGTAGCTACCATGTGTCACTCTAATTCGTGATTTGCAAGTACCAAAAATGTTGATTCATCTTGACACTTTTCATTCTCTGACTGTGCCACATGTCCTTGCTGATGTAGACTACTAACGTGGTCTGCTGACACGGTCTACCACATGTCCTTGTTAACGTGGTCTGCTGACTAACAACCCTGATCCAACGGTCCTCGTATGTCCTCTAAATCTGATAGTCCTTATTCACTTCGGATTTCCGAGCTCTGGGTATTTCAAATCCCAAACTGATGGGGCATAAGTTCCTTGCTTCTTTATACCCGAAGTGAATTATGTTCGTTGATCAGGTTCTTTAGATCAGTGGTTCGATCTATTCTGTAATGCAGCTCTTGTAGATTTATCTTGCCCTTCCACTTTGATATTATTTGATGGCTGTGGAGATTCTCGAAGCAGATCAATGGTCGACGATGATTGCAGAGCTACAATTTATGAGTAATTTAATTTTTCTTTCAATCTCTGCAATCTATCCCTGTCATAGATTTTTCAATTGTGCATTCGACGGTCATGATTTAATTTGACTTAAACTGGTCATTAGTGGGATCAACCACATTCGTAGATCATTTAAGCTATGTGATATGATGATCTAGATGGATTGTGGGATTGTAACTAGCAAGTGATTTAATTCTTCTTTCTCTCCCCACAATTCATTCTTGTCGTTGATGGCTTATAGATCTGATGGTCATGATATTTCAATGGTTCTCAAGCCCACGGTCACTCATATGACCAATGTGCATTATGGTAGACAATCAACATGGTCAACCTCTTGATCAGACGGCTGCTAAGGCTTCTAACTCTGATCGGACGGTTGTTGAGCTTACGCTTTTCCTTCTAAGTTTTGATCTTTGTGTCTGCTAACCCTCCTGAGATTTTATCATAAGAACATTTGTTGATCCTATCGTGATCAAAAATAATCACAGATTTATTTTGCTTCTTGATATACTGTGCAATGCACTTTTCCTTCTAAGTTTTGATCTTTCGATCATACTATTTGACATATTCTGCTGAATGATATACTGTTGACATCAATGACAATTTGTCCAACACCTGTTGTACCCCTTTGAGGTTCACCTCGATCCTATCAAACATTGTCTCTTGTTTGGCTTAGCTTCGCTGCAAAATGTCCTCTGAGGTATCTGATACAGTGGCGATGATGAGGTCAATATCATCTACCATGAGCATAGTCTAAACTGGAGGTTTATTGGATTTTGACTTCTTTCACGATGAAGATTTCTACAGGGAACCCTTTCTTTTATTGGATGTCTCAGCCTCCATGATGGGATCCTTAGGTGGTGTTACTTTGCCATGTTCCTATTTGTTTTATTCCCCTTCATTCTCTTCTTTATCTACTTCGTCACCTCTTCCTCCTTCAAGTGAATCTGGTGTAATTTCCTTTGATGCGTTGCTCAATTCCTGTACATCTTCCTTCTTTTTCTTCCTGTTGTTGTTGGGTGCATCATATTCTTCTCGGGTGACTACAGAACTTCCGATGAGGTTGGAGTTGGAGAGTTTTGTCTGTTCGACTAGTACAACGAACTCTATAGGCCATTCCTTGGTTATTTCTTCCATTTCCTCCTCTGTGAGTTTGTAATAGGACTGGAGCTCTTCTTTGTGTTCATCTCTATGCACAGTGATATAGATGAAGTGCATGTCTGTGCAGAACTTTGTAAGTGGCCTGAACCTGTGCAGAGTGTTTAGTGTCATGCGAGGGAAGGATTCAATGGCCCTCTTCAGCTGTAGATAATAGGTGTGGAACACTACATTTGACTGCCATTTCTTCTCCATGTCACTCGAATACCATAGCGTAGTGAAATTCATAGCTAGTGGTTCAGATGGCTCAATTTCAGGGAAGGTCACTCCTTCTGGCATCTCCTAAGAAATGAAGGCAATGAGGATCAACAACCAACTAAAATGGAACTCATAGACCTGATCCTGAGCTTCATGGTAGTATTTCTCTAACTGGTTGACGAGGTATCTCGCCCAATTCATTTGCATCCCTTCGATGCATTTTCTTGTAAGGTCGATGATAAACCCTCTGACCTGCATTGGCCTATTATTCCTGACGAGATTACCAGTGATCAACTAGCAAGCTAGGCACACTACACCATTTTGGATGGAGGCTACCTTGTATCCCTCTTCCCTTTCTCCACATTGTCGTAGTTTTCTTTTATGCATTGCGCCAGGGCACGATCTACAGCCTTCCATGGGTAGAAATCCTGGGGATATGGTCCTTGCATGATTAATCCGGTGATCCAATGGATAAACGTTGGATCTACTATGATGTGTTGATCCAACCACACGTAACCACCATGGTAGCATGACAGGAGGAGTTTAACACACACGTTAACCTCCCGATGTCTATCGAAATGTGGTATCTTCATCACATTGAGGATGGTTGATCTTGCGATGTCCATAGTCCATGGTTGGGGGATTATCTTTGACTTCTTCCCCATTTTCTTGGTCAAGTACTTGTGTGGTGAGAGCATGCCATAGTTCTTTCATTCTCCCTAGTTGAAGTCACTAATATTCAACGTCATAATCTGGCCTAACTATAGTCCAACTGTGCGTATCCCCTTTGGGAGGTACATAGTAATCAATGTGTAGTTGAAGTCCCTTGGGACACTATCACGACTAACCACGCTAGCTAGAGGTGGGACATAATTGGGTAGGATTGATGGGATGAGCTTCACGTTTGCCAATTCATCGCGATGCTTGCTTCTCTTCTCTTTCGCAGTTCGGGAGGGCCCAGATCGACGTGCATTTGATGGGCATGATTTCACTCCTCTCGTCGATGAGGCCTCTACTCCTGTGGACAAGACCTTCTCAGCCATGAGGTCTATGAGGATTTCTTCGATGAGTTTTTCTACTACGCTAAGGTCGCCCGACATACACGCTCGAGATCAGATATCTCGAGTCGGTGAATAAACAATCAAGGTAGCAGAATGGATGGTGAGGTTACAATAAGCACTACGCGAAAGAGATTAGTTCTTTGTGGGCTCGAATAATCACAATTCACGAAAGTGTCCTCGATGCAATGCTCGGCGGGATAAATAGACAACATCGTAAAGGACTCCTCCAATGGGTAGGAATGCCTTGATCAATACAATTCCATCCATTATGGCACAGTCCCAATGGTCCAATGGCAAACTGTTGGCAGAGGGGCAGACCTAGGGTTCAACGCTACAACAACGTACCAAAAAAACCCTAACTATTGGCCCTTTTGGCAACACTTGCGAAGCAGATGAAGTCTCACCCGAGGTAGAGGCAAGGGTGGTTGTAGGACTCAGGTGTCTACAACCTTAGCTGGGACACAAATCTTTGGTTTTAATACTTAACAGAGCACTTAGCAACTACAGTTCATCAGCATTCAACTTAGTATCTACTCCGCAGATAAAACAGAGCATCATAGCATTCATTCATATCTAACGTATATGAGCACTTAGCATAAAGAGATAGATTAGATCTAGAAAATTTAAGAACTAAGCAAGTTCACATAGTTCATATCTAACATCCATATACATCATTAGCACAAAGAACAAACAGATCTATCCATCTATATCAAAGCACTTAGCAAGTAAAGACATAGACACATCAACACATCGCACAAAGCATAGAAACACAACATGTACGTGGTTCATCCCCACCCTGGGGCTACGCCCACCAAATCTTATTCTTTATTATCTTCAGTCAAGCTTCTTACAAGAAAACAACATCAAAATCCTACTCTGTAGAATATAGGAGATTTGCGCACACTCCGCCAGATCCTCCTTCTTCGATTTAGGGTACAACAGCAAGCCTTCTTACAATTACTTGCACATATCTCTGCAAGTCTCACACAGCATGCACAAAGCATATACAATCCATACTTAGCACTTAGCCCAATATCACACAGATATATATGCATGCCTATGCTTCTCCTTACATTGCCTAGACATCTATTTATACTTTACAAAATAGGCCTAAACATGGGTAAACCCATGGGTCGACATCCCCATACCCGTTACATAATCCCAAATCCCAAAAAGGACACAAAAAGGGGCCGAGATCTCGTGATATCTGCTTCATCTTGCGCTCAGCCTTTGACAGGTTGTCGAAGTCCCAAAATAGGTCAACTTGACCAAGGATATCCCAAAACTTGGTCAAGGGCCAATAGGCCCCCAACACTCACCTATGACTCGTCCCGAGTCACTCTTGTCTGGGTAGTTCTGCTTCAAAAATCTCGAGCATGGATCGAGCTACTTCAACTTGTTGTTGTTCCATGGCCTCATGTTCAGCGGAATCTTGGATGATTGCCTCATTCACGGGTCCTTCTAGGTGTCGTTCTGCTGCAGTGACAACCTGCTCAAGTTCTTCTCCTCGACCTTCAACCTCTATGAAAAATTGGTAAGCCTTATCTTGTATAGGTTGGAGCCTCTAATTTACTTCCATAACTCTGCTCTAGATAGTGTGGATCTATTGCTGGGTGGTGCGTTTCTCTTGGGATCGCTTCATTCTTTCCACAGCTGACGGGGGCTTCAACTGCGCCTGTATTGTCTCTGCTTGCTGCTTTGCTTCTTGGAGCTGTGACTCCAGTGCCTGCAATTATGGGTTTTCAGTGAATTTCTCATATGTCTGGGCACTACGATTACTCATCTTCTTGCATTCCATGGCAAGGGCCTTTATCCTTTTAACTACGGTCCGAGCAGTTGTTTCTCTTTGATCCCTTACATCCTCTAGAGTCTCGGGCACTGTGTGGAGCTCTAATTCTGCTATGTGTTGCTGTAGCTATTGGATAGCTTCCGCAAGATTCTCTACTTGTTGTGTGACTCAATCCTCTACCTTTATTTCTAATACTTTCACAAAGAGAAGTGCTATTTTGACCGCTTCTTTCACTTCGAATTGCTCCGCGAGCAACTGTTCTTTTCCTTGTTGCATCTGTGTTTTTTCTTCCTTGAACTTCACTTGGAGAGAAATATTTTCCTGTTTTGTAGTGTTGTGTTGTTATACGAGTACACCTTGCACTTTCTTCAAGGCCTGGGTGGCTTTTTCTATTTCTTCTTGTGCTCGTCGAAGGCAAGCTTCGACTATATCAGCTAGTCGGTGGAATTGGGTTGGTTCATCTCCCAACTCTGGTTCTCCTGATGGCAGGGGCGCAGTGGAGACTACGCGATTGGACTGAAGGTCTTGTTGTACCCCTCGGAGTTTGACTCCAATTATCTCATATATTTCTTCCTACTTGGCTTCTTGTTTCTTTGTTATTTCTAGTGAAGTGTCGTTTAGGGATATTATGATGAAGTCAAAATCATCGGAGGTGAGGACAGTCTTCATCTTGGTCATGGTGGATTTTCATTTCTTCTAGGAAGAAGGTTTCGGGGGGGGGGAGAACCTTCCTCTTATTCAAGGGGTCAACCTTATCTCTGGGCGATGTTACTTCTCTTAGCTTCCGGTCAGATTCTACTTTGTCATCACCCCCTCGGTCAGGTGACACTGAAGCAGTCTTTCCTAAGGTGCTGCTTAAATTTTGGATCTCCTCAGTCTTCTTGGGTGTATTCTATTCTTTATGAGTGTCCTTTGGGCTGTCAAGATCAGATATATCTGTAGGGTTGGTGGGGATAAGGAGGTCAGCAGACCATTCCTTAGTGATGTCCTCAAGGTCTTCTTTTGTCAGTTTATAATATGAATGGAGCTTCTCTTTATGTTCATCTGATTGCGTTGTAATGTAGATGAAGTGCCAATCTATGTTGAACATCATCAGGGGTCGGAACCCTTGTAATGTGTTCCAAGTCATGCGAGGCTTAGCTTCGATGGTTCTCTTTAGTTGGAGGTAATATGTATGAAAAAAAACATTTGACTTCCATTGTTTGTTCATATCACTTGAATACCAAAGGGTATCAAACTTCACAGCAAGCGGTTCGAATGACTCTGTGTCTCGGATGGTCGCACCTTTTGGCATCTCCCAGGAAATAAATGCAATGAGAATCAGGAGCCATCTAAAATGAAATTCATAACCTTGATCCTGTGCTTCTTGGCAGTCTAGTTCCAATTGGTTAACTAGGTACTTTTCCCAGTTCATATGGAGGCCTTCCATGCACTTCCCTGTGAGGTCAACGACAAAGTTGGTGACCTGCATAGCTCGGTTCTTCCTTACTAACTTTCCAGCTATCAGTTGACATGCTAGGAGCACTGCACCACTCTGGATGGAAGCTACCTTGTAGCCTCTTGTTCCTTTCTCAACATCGCCATATGTATCCTTGATCTTCTATGCTAGCATGCGATCTGTGGCTTTTTCAGGATAAAACTCCTTCGGTTTGCGTCCTTGCATACTCAGTCCTATGATCCTGTGGATCAACGTTGGGTCAACTGTAATATGATGATCTATCCATAAGTAGCCACCATGGTAACATGACAATAGTAGCTTGACACATGTGTTGACTTCTTGGTGTTTTCCGAAGTGTGGGATCTTCATGACATGCAGAAGGGTGGACTTTGCAAGGTTCATCGTCCACGGATGGGGAATTATCTTTGAATTCTTCCCCTTCATTCTGGTTAGGTACTTATACGGGGTGAGCATACCATAGATCTTGTGATATCTGAGGTTGAATTCGTTGAACTTCAATGTTGTGATCTTGTCTTGTTCTGCTCGAACTGCACGTAATCCCTTCGGGAGGTACACAGTGACCATGGTGTACTCAAAATCTCTTGGCACACTATCACGATTCACTGCACCAGCTAGAGGCAAGATGTAATCGGGCAATATGGTTGGAATCAACTTTGCATTTTCTAGGTCGTCTTTGTGCTTGGTTCTCTTTTCCGCTGAGGGTCAGGATGATCCGGCTCCACGAGCAGTCGATGGAGAGGCTAGCAGTCCTCTCGTCGATGACACTTGTATACCTTTAGACATCGACATTACTCGTTCAGTCATGAGGTCGATGAGAACTTCTTTGAAAAATTTCTTTGTAGTGCTGAACTCATTCGACATACACGCTCGGGGTTGGAAATCTCGGGTTCAAATAGTAACTGCTCAAGACAACAGGATGGAATACAATCTCACGATGATCACTGTGTAAAATCAATGAGTCTGCGGGCTCAGATTCATGGTTAGCAAAAGTGTTCTCGGTGCATGTCGTGACGGGATAAATAGATATCTTGGTGTTGGGCTCTAAAGATGTCCTAAAAACAACCTCTATGCATCAACCAAAGGTAGGCGCTGGAACAAGCATTTTACTTGTCGCCTACGTAGGTTCTTACCTTCTATTTTCAATACCCAGCCTCTAGAGATGCAACACTTGTAAAGGAACAACAATCGTAAAGGGAACAACAGTTGTTCTATTCAAAGGAATAACACGACTTGCAAAAGGAACAACAATCATTACATTGGGATGAACTAATGTTGAATTAATTGCATTGTAGTATTTACCCAACTATCTAATTTGTCAACCCGGGGGTCGTAAATTGACGAAGCACACGCAAAGTATATGCAAGATTGAAGTGAGACTAATCTAATCTAATGTTTAAGCTATGACTGAAATTGAATCATTAATCTAACACATGACCGAAATAGAATCATTAATCTAAAACATGACTGGAATTGAATCATTAATCTAGTTGCGTAAATGAAATTACTCTAAGAATGGGAAATTGTGCAACGGAAATTAATCTAGAAATGGAGAACTACATGAAGGAAAATCATATACAACAAGTGAAGAGTTAAATGGTACAACAACACATGAGAGCGCTCATCAATGAAGCAATCTTACATTCAATAATCAAATCAATCTTTAAAAAATAATAATGAAAGCATGAAAACCAAAACCATGAATCAAAGCTAAGAATCCCTTTCTCTTTCGAATCCTAATGGCTACCATTAATGACTACTCTAATTCTAATTACATCTTAATTGAATAATATAATTCCTCTTCTACTTGAATAATCTAATTGAATCCTCATGAAGAGAGAGCACTCTCTTTTATACATGAGAGCCTTGAAGATAAGATAACCATCTCATTATTACAGATCCACTATTCTCTCAACCTATTTTCCATTATTACAAAATATAATCCCTTTAAATCCTCACACATATCTCTCATATATATTAGATAAGATATTCCAACCAAATCTCCATGATCTTCTCCTTGGAATGGGCTTGAATTATCTCCTCAAATATTGAAATGGTGGAGGAAGTATTCGATAATTCCTTTGAATTAATCCTTCACATATTCCTACACATTACAAAGCTCACACATATTTGAGATATATATGAAAACATGTTGATTTTATAAAATTTAATCACAAATTCCTTTTAAATACTAAAATGAATAAAGTGGAGAACAATAAGGTGAAACCCAAGTATATTTATGGAAATGATATCGTGAAAGGTTAATGGGGAGATGAAATGTGAAGAATGATGAAGGGAAAGGTGGATGAGAATAAGACATTTTTGAGCCCCAACATACTATTAATATTATGGTAGTTGTGGAGGTATTTACCTCCACGTGTGAACCTGACGAGAATAGAAGACTCCATAAAGCAAGAGAAACAATAATGAGTTGGCTAATAACCCTAAAATCCTTGTCGGCTCAAGAAGATAATTTATATTAGGCTATTAGCCTCCAAGAGAAGAAGTCGACCAGAAATAATAATAATATATTGAACAGACACATACCCAGAAGGAGAAGTCAGCCCCAACAAATCTGGCAGGATTATTATAAATACAGGGCACCAATTCTCATTTGCAACATCTCAGAATTGCAGTTTTCCTAGTTCGTGCACACTGCAATTGCAGTCTGGTGCACAGGTTTGGAGGAGGGATGCAGGTGCAGCTGCAGCAACAGCTAGTTCTCAGTATTGGCTTAGATATCTCTTGGCTAGGGTTTGGGACTATCTGATCAGTATTTTGTGTTGCGTTATCCTTGGGGAGAGATGTGTTGTCCTTTGTTTGGCTATTCAGCCCAGGGTTTTCTTCCAGAAGAATTCTTAGTCAAGGTTAAGGTGCTCGGAGGGAGGCTTCGGCCTGTGGTTGGGTGATGAGGGTATCGTCAATGGTAAAATGAGCACACCATATTCTATATTCTAACAGGTTATGGGCCCACACCCCTTCAGTCAGCCTAAAATGTTGGAATGAAACATAACTGCTAGACATTGAGCTCATTGAGGAACTGCCACTAGGGTTACTAGTAGGAGCTATTTCCAAAAGCACTGCAGCTAGGGTTACTAGCAGAAGCAGTTGCGGAAACCCTAAACCTCTTGTTGAGGAACCTTAAGTGATGAGTTTAACCTAATCTCTATATAGATCAGTGTTCCCTATCCCAGCACATCTCCTGGTACACTCAGAAGGCCAATACGTGAAGTTTGGATTTTTGGTCAAATCTAGGGTTTGACCAAGTCAAGCAAGCCATGATGAACTCTATGAAGTCTGAGAACAAGCTAGATGGAGCCTTTAACTTCAAGAGCATGGAAGACAAGGATTGACCTCATCCTTGCTAAGAATAAAGTGCTAGATATTGTGAAAGGAAAGATCATGAAGCCAAAAATTAAAGAAGGAGAAGAGAAGAACCGCAGAACGTTGCAGCTATGGAGAAGTTCAAAGATGTTGACATCAATGCCATGAGTATCATAGTGGATTCCATAAAAGACCACTTGATACCCTACATCTCCCATCTTGACTCATCGAAGAAGATGTACGATGCCCTAACAAATCTCTTCTCAGTCAGAAACATTGGACAAGTTATGAGTCTGAAGAATGAGCTCCGCGACATGAAGATGAATGATGACGACAACATAACATCATACTTTGTAAGGATCTCTCAGTTAAGAGATCAACTACAAGCTATTGAAGAGATCACTTCAGAAAAGGAATTGGTGAACATAGTACTCAATGGTCTTCCCAAGACATGGAATGCATTTGCCGCAAGCATGAATACAAGGAAGGAGTACCCAACATTTGAAGAACTTTGGACTTGCTGTGCTCAAGAAGAATCAAGGATCAATGCAAAAGAGAAACCCCAAAAGAAGTATGATGATCAAGCCTTCACAGCAAGATTCAAGAAATTCGGGAACAAAAGGAAGTTTGGTTCAAGGAGGAAGCCAAATCAAGAGAAAGACATTTCAGAAATACAATGCTTCAACTGTCAGAAGTACAGTCACTACAGAAATCAGTGTCCCGAGCTAAAGAAAAGGAAGGAGAAACATGAAGCATCGATTGCTGAAGAAAAGGAACCTACAAAGAAGACTAAGCAGGATGGAAGAGACTTCAACACTCTTCTTATTTCTTGTACATATCTTGCTTGCATTGTCTTTGTACATATTTTCTATATCTATCTCTTGGAAGATAATGTGTTCCAAGAAGAACTATACCTATGAAAGAACAAACAAGATGAAAAGAGTTATTATTAGATATTACACATGAAAGAATGAAATATATCATGTGAAATCTATTACAAGATAAGTCGAAATCAGAATCAATCTTGAAGAGACTTAGAAGTCAGACATCAAGATAAATTGGAGAAAGACTTATGACGACAACTAAGAAGGAAGCATGGACTCTATTAGATAGAGAGAGCCAATTATATATTTTGCAAAAGACAATAAGGATGCAGATGAAAGTATGGACTCTATCAGATGGAAGGAGCCAATTATATGCACTCTTACATGAAGCAAGGATTAGGAGGGAGCTAATCCTATGATCCATTGAAGATGAAAAAATGTATATGGTAGTAGCCATGAAAAAGACAGTATGTGTTCAGCTCAACCGCACAAGAAGACCTCTTCAAAGAGAAGCCTTAAAGTATTCCCGGTTGTCCATCCAGATCCATGACCCTATGATGAAAGGTAGAAGTGGAATCTCTAGAGCATGGAATCTGTAAGAAACTCCATGGACCCAAAAGTAAAAGAAAAACATGAAGATTCGAAGAAATAAAGAAAAGCCAGAACAACCAGTCATTGTATCAAGATTGCCAGCCTAATATGAACTCACTAAAAGAAATCAAGCAAAAGAACTGAAAGTCGTGATGAAGAACAATGTACAGAAGACTTATGAATAAAAGCATTGCAAGATCTAGAACCAGAGGTTCTCCCAGATGGAGGGAGAAGACTATGATGATTGATTGTTCCAGTACACTAGACTTATCTCTATATAAGTCATTATATTATCCGCAACATCCGTGAGTCAGAATTCTACATCAGACGAATGCAAAGAATGTTCTCCAAAGAAATTGAATGAAGAGAATATGAAGAGCAATCTCAAAAATTTGAGGCATACCAGAAAGATACTCTTGTATGCAGATAAGAAGAAGACAACTTGGCGGAGAACCTCCAGTGCACAGCAGAAGCGTGGTGAAGATTTCCTATAACATCAAGATGACTACTCAGAGGATCAGATCTCATGATGAAAGAAGAAGTACCACATGGATATGTTCCAGTTCTCCAACTATGATATACTCTACTGTTCAGATCTACATGAAGCCTTCACAGTGTTCCAGACTACAGTACAAGCATTACATTATCCAAGATGAAGTCCAGAAAAGAGAAAGTGACTTTCCAATACATATCTCCGCAGATGAGCAGACAAGCATACATTTTGGTAAAGCCTCTATTCAAGATGAAAGAACTTGCATACTCAAGCTAGAGATCATGGAAATAACTCTCTTAGTTGGAAGGAAAGACTCTCCAAACTAGAAGAAGGTATGCAAACATTTATTTTTGTGATTGAAATAACTCAACAGTTAGGAGAGAGCATTGAAAATATCATTTATCCTTGTAATTGAAAAATAGTCCAGAGTGGACAGATGCTTTCCTATTCGGAAAGTGGATTGAGATTTCTGACGGACAGTGACTTCCCATTGTAGTTAACATGGGAGGCAGACTGATTGTTGATGTATCATAGACAGCGACTTCCCATTATGGGGAGTGGTCTAGAACAATCATTCTTCTTGGAAGTCACTCTGAGTAGTGGTCAAGTAGAATGGTCCGCCTCACTGGGTAGTCATTCTTTCGAAGTTCACAGTTGTGAGCAGTTTCGAAGAATCGTCCATTTTGGAGGTTGATGTAGGACATACATTCCTCGAGGGTTATACATTCTCTCCAGGTTACACTTTAGTGTCGGAGGAATGGCCCAGGGTGGGGAATGGTCCGGACAGTTATTCCTCGAGGGCAGACTCATTCTCTCTAGGTTACACTTTGTTTAGTGTCATAGGAATGGCCCAGGGTGGGGAGTAGTCTAGGCTCAGCAATTAGGGATAGTTATTCCTTGAGGGCAGACTCATTCTCTCCAGGTTACACTTTGTTTAGTGTCGAAAGAATGGACCAGGGTGGGGAATAGTCCAGGACAGTCATTCCTTAGGACAGACTCATTCCCTCCAGGTTACACTTTGTTTAGTGTTGGAGGAATGGCCCAGGGTAAGGAATGGTCCAAACATTTCTCAAGGGTAGACTCATTCTTTCCAGATTACACTTTGTTTAGTGTTGGAAGAGTGGCCCAGGGTGGGAAATGGTCCAAGTTCAGAAATCAGAAACAATCCTTCTTCCTTGGTTGAGAAGAATGGGGCAGATAGCCCATTATTGATATTCTATGTTGAGGGCATACATTCTTTCAGACCTCATAGATGTGAGTGAAATATTGGCCCAGATGATTATTATTGATATTCTATACTGAGGGCAGACACTCTTTCAGATCTCACAGATGTGAGTGAAAGATTGGCCCAGATGATTCAATTTTTATCATAACATTGTTTCTATGCAGAAGAAGACTACTGTGGTGGCAGCCATTCTTTTAGATCTCACAGACGTGAGTGAAAGAATGGCCTAGATGATATAGTTTTTATCATAACATTGTTTCTATGCAGGATGCTCTCAGATGTTTGTTATGAAGACTATATGACAATAGATGAGAACTACTGTGGTGAATATGTTTCACCATTCGCAACCATACGTTGTTGATCAAGTACTTATGTATTACTTGATGTGGTAGTGAACCACTGGATTGTAGTTGTGTACTAATATGAATAGACACAGTTGTGTTCTATTCTTGTTCTAATTGCCTTGAAGACTATCAACAGTTTATTGGAGATAATGATCATTCAGATGAATGATGAACAAAGGTTTTCCAGATGGAAAACAGTTCAGAGCCTTTTACTCCTCTTGTATCACTCCATGGTGAGAGTGACTTATTCAACATCATATCTAACTACTCATATGAAGTATGGTTTCGAGAGATGATGCAGCTAATGATGATGGTGATGCTCATGATCTAGTCATGAAATAGTCTAGATGACTATATGATGCTACCGGGTAAATGGTATATTTTGTGCTGAAGTCCATTACCTGTAAATACCTCTCTAGCTAGGAGGGAGTGTTAATATTATGGTAGTTGCGGAGGTATTTACCTCCACATGTGAACCTGATGAGAATAGAAGACTCCGGGAAGCAAGAGAAACCCTAATGAGTTGGCTAATAACCCTAGAATCCTTGTCGGCTCAAGAAGATAACTTATATTAGGCTATTAGCCTCCAAGAGAAGAAGTCGGACAGAAATAATAATAATATACTGAACAGACACATACCCAGAAGGAGAAGTCGGCCCCAGTAAAACTGGCAGGATTACTATAAATACAGGGCACCAGTTCTCATTTGCAGCATCTCAGAATTGCAGTTTTCCCAGTTGGTGTGCACTGCAGTTGCAGTCTGGTGTGTAGGTTTGGAGGAGGGATGTAGGTGCAGCTGCAGTAGCAGCTAGTTCTCAGTATTGTCTTGGATATCTCTTGGCTAGGGTTTGGGACTATCTGATCAGTCTTTTGTGTTGCGCTATCCTTGGGGAGAGATGCACTGTCCTTTGTTTGGCTATTCATCCTAGGGTTTTCTTCTGGAAGAATTCTCAGTCAAGGTTAAGGTGCTCAGAGGGAGGCTTCGGCCTGTGGTTGGGTGACGATGATATCGTCAATGGTAAAACAAGCACACCATCTTCTATATTCTAACACATACCCCCCAACTTAACTTGTTGCAAGTCCTCATGCAACCATGCATGGATTCTCTCAAGAAATTTTGGCATCTGAATGTTGGCTTTGAGTGATGATAATAAATGTTTCCAGGATGGGTTTTACATAAGTAACAACTGACATTTTCTTATGGTTGGTTCTTGTGTGACAACCATGAATATACAGAATGTTGGTTCTTGTGTTAACAACATTCATTTCGTTACTTGTTCTCTTGTTGTTATGATAATAATTTGCCCATATTTTTACTAGAAGATATATGCTATTAATGTGCATAAGGAAAACATCAATGAGTATAAGAAAGCCCTTTTTTTTTGTATATTTGTGAATCATGCCAATATGTATACCAATGATTATAAAGCAAAGTGCAACATAGTATAGTTAGAAAAGAAATGTTCCTAACTGGTAAATGAGACGAACAAAATGGAATGATGATGGTGGAAAAGTGGAGTGATAATGTCCCCTATATCCCCCAACTTAACTTGTTGCATGTCCTCATGCAACGCGACATTAGTCATAGAAGTGAAAAAGGAAAGGGAACTTAATGAGGGAATTTTCCAAATTATTCATTACTAGTAGTTTAAGGAATTACATGATTAAAGTGTAGAAAATAACATACCTCCACTTACCCAAAATGTTGATGAACTATGCAATAGGAATATGACTGATGCGACTACTAGAGCATGGAAAATGTCATTGTTGCAGGATCATATGAAAAGTGACTATTGTTGTAGCTACGACTGTTGTCTGCTGGATCAGAGAATGTGAAGTGGAGGAAGTTGAACGGTTGTTGAATGCACCATGGAAAAGAGAAAGAATGAAAGTGGAACTGTGGTAGTCTCATATGGCTGAAGTCATGCTACTGTAACTGTTGATAGAGTCATGAAAAGTGTATAGTCGTCACCCACTGCTAAACCTGATGGTACAATTCTAATCATGCGAATGAATGTGTCGATGTCGAGCATGAAAAGAAGTCATTGGATTATCGACCAATGATGAATGTCATTAACCAATGTGAGGAAACTCACCATTGATGTCAATGAGTGCCAAGGTACCCGAGTACATCCGGTGAAGTGCAAATGAATGAGTTGATGTCAATCCACTTACAAGATCTGATGATCAAGGGACATTGATGTATTCCCATGATTGTCAGCGAGAGAACTTGCCATTAAGGCATGCAAGCCTCCAGGTACTCAAAAATGGACTCTAGTCTATATCCCAGATAAGGTGTTGAGGTCGATGGGGCAAGACTTGTTGAAAGGTGGGCCTTAAGGAATCCCACATTAGTCAACACAAGTTCGGATAAAAAGAGTGGTAGGACTATAAATGAAAAGATCTCATGGTCAAGCGGTGTGGATCAGCAGCGCAAGGAAAACAAGGCAATGTATTCATGGAAAGGGAACTTAATGGTTTTATTCGTAAGGCAAACTAGAAGGGAAAAAGAAGGCAAAAATGAACTGAAAAAGGATAAAGGAATGTATGCAACTCAGAAAGGTAGGCATGCATGAAGTAGTGAAGGATAAGGCAATGGAAAATTGGCTTCAAGACATGGATGACCAATATGCTTTGAATGAGTAATGCGAGGCAAGAAGTCATAACGCAAAATGGTGTTTTTGGGAATGTGTGTCGTGTAACAACAAACATTAGGATGTGTAAATAGTTTTTGTGTGATAGCAAGTGTTTATGATGTTTATGATGAGTAACAGTGCCTTCAATTGGTCTATCAAAGCATGTTTATCAAAAGTTTTGTGATTCTTGAAAAATCACCGCAGCAGTAGAAGCAATCGCCTTCAAACCTGGAAAAAAAAATGTGAGTACTAATCCTGCAAGAAGACATGTGGGAAGTTCGAAAAAGAAAACATAACATGCAGGAAGAAATATGAATGCGTCAAAGGAAAAATAAAATGTGTGTTTGTACCTATTGCCTGCGCGCTTGGGTTTGTTATTGACTGCTTTGTGAAGTGACTCAAGAAAACAAATTAACGTTAAGCGTAAAAACATGTTTTGATTATCGTTTTCAGGAAATAGATGTCCATTTGCAATTTTTGACAATGTTTTTGATTTTTATACTTTTGATTTTTATAATGTTTTTGTGTGTTTTCATGGTTTTATAATTTTTATTGTTGTTTTTTTTCTTTTTATATTATTTTAGTAACTAAAAATAAAATAAAAAAAATTGTGTTAATCAAAAAGAAAATTTCTAACAAAACTCTTAATAAAAAAAACATCTAAAGAGTAGAGAATGCAAATATGTTAATGAGCATGATGTCAAGAGAATCCGACCTGTCCGAATGAATCATGTTCATAGCATGGCAAACCCCTAACTAATTTTCATTTCATCGCTTGTGAAATTGCCAATGCGAAGACATGTTTGTAGTGGGGAGTAATATGCAAAATAAAATCAAGCAAGCAAATTTTTATATTTGTTGATTTGTTTTTAAATTTCAATGGGCAAATCACACAAAATTGAAGTAACAAATTTCAATCACCATACATAAGTTTTTTTTTCATTTCGCAATTTTCAATCTCTGTGCAATCCAAGTAAATAAGAATTTTAGGTTCAAAAATTGTTGCAAATGAGAAGATGAATCTGCTCTATCTCCACAAATTGATAGTCACTTTTCCGCACACTCAAAGGGTAGAGGGAAAAAACAATGTCTTCCATCATGAGCAACCTACTATATTCTCCTTCTTGACAATGGTCGCTTGGCAAATGGTCGTACTCAACAGTTTTAGAACCATTTCCTGCACCAAGGAACACTACAACAAAATCTTTCATTCACACGAGAATAATAAACTGCGCATCAAAACAATAAAGTTTAAATATCAATCTATTGGTTGATGAATAATATTTTATCGCATGCATCTCCTTGGGTGATCTACCACAATGTGCCTTTTGAGTCACAAAGTCATCACTAGTCCTTCCCAACTAGGATCCATGCCACTAAATGAAATCAAATCATGCAACTAGATTCAACTCTTAATTAAAAAAGCAATGAGACAAGCAATGTTTTACCTCCGCCACTATTACTGGTGCATTTGGGAATCGGCTGCAACACAGTCTATCATTATTTCCACCATTCAATATGCAAGGTCAAATATCAAATTCAATGGTAAAAATCATTTGCAACCACTGTTTGGATGGGACCGAACCCAAAACCACATTGTTCTGAATGGATTGAATGAGAGAAAGGGAATGACTGAAGGTTGTTCGCGGTTTTACCATCCAAGGGTTCTAGTGGTGCCTAAGTTCATTCAAATGGTCACTAATCTTTCCTCCAACCTGGGTATATGTGTTTCCCGTGAATCGTAAGATCTGAATTTTATTGCCAAAGTCAAAGCCTTTAACATTTAAAAAAAAACATGAACATACTATCAATAAATGCATTGTCATCTATGGATGTGATGTTTTGAGTTGTAGAATTTGAATCTGTCACAGTTTTTGTCATTATTTAATTTTTATTTTTAATTTTTTTTAGCCCCTACTATCCGCCACCTCGTGAAGAAATCAATCATTTCAATTCGTTGTTCCTCAAGATTTTTTTTCATCATTGTGGTTGACAGAACCTTCGTGCCTTCTGTCTTTTGGATTGGATGCTAAGTATATTGTTCTCCTGGGCTTGTAAAAGGCACAGTTGTTCAAAAGGAAACAAAAAGAGAAAAATTATGACTGCGTAATGCCAGAGCTTGGAACCAAATAAAAAATATTCATTTAATAAATGCAAAACGGGAACTCCTCCGGTTTGTTATTATTTGGATAGCCTATACTTGGTTCCACATGATGTATTAAATGCGAAAAGGAAGCGACCGCCAATAGCTAGTCATTCTTCACGCAGGCTCTGCAATTGCATGCTTCACGTATAAAGCGACAGTATTCGTTCAAAACTATCATAATCAACTGCAGTCAAATTACATTTATTTCCAACAAGCAACTTGTTGACATTCTCACTTGAATGTTGTATTTACCTATCAACGTAGCCACCCCTACAATCTATCGTGTTTCCATTTCTGCAAAAACAAACAAATCACCAAAGCACATGGAGACAGTACTTGCTCGCTTTCGATCATGCATAGTGATAGATCTCTTTCAACCATTGCTTCACATTATTGAAACTCTCCTGATCAGTAACCTTATAAACCTCAATGATACGCACAATGATAATAGTTGCTTGTAATATCAGGGCCAAAGTAGGAAGAACAACGATTTTCAGCCTTTCTACCAGGAAAGGATGCGTCTCTGCATGAATTTTCACAAACCGTGTCTCCAGATGTTGTTTTTCCAAGATACTTTAGATGCTTGTCCATGACCTTGCAAGGCCAGTTTTCTCTGTAGAAATGTCAGACAATGCACTCACTTTCCCAGGCAACGAAGAAGAATTCTTTATCTGAAGGGATATCCTGGTACTCTCCATGACCCAAAGAGAGCCAATGTTGCTTCTGTGTGGCCATCTTATTCATCTATTTCAATCTTCACTTCCTCAGCTGCTCCAAATCATCTTTGTCCAACCGATTTAATAAAGTGGAGCTGAGCATGTGCTGGAAATGAAAGCGATAGAGGTGGGGGTAGAATGGTATCAAGACCGCATCAATTGTGATTTGCCTCTCACGATCATTGTGCGTGCAGGCCAATGCTTTAAATCACAGAGCCACAAATAGATGTGTGGATTCAGATTAACACACAATAACCTTCTGCTAGTTAACATGGATATGCACGGATCTACAATGCTATGCACTGAGATCTACACAAATATGCAAATGAGCTAGATGAGGATGCAGTAGATTGGCAGAAAGAGAAATATCTATCTCCCTAATACTAGCTACGGGAGCACGGAGGATAGCAAAATGGATTTGCAAGATTCGCTACAAATATATATTTGCAAGATTCTCTAAAAATCATCATCGAGATCTGCATTTGATAATGATAAATCTTGTCACGTTTGATGTTGAGCAAGATGCATTCCATTCTCTGGATAGGTTATTCATAGTCTGGAGGATCTCGGTAATGTTATCGCCGAGATATCAGCTAGAATCTTATGCATGGCTCTGACCCTTCTGCTAGTATCTCATTTCTTTCCTTAGTAATGGCCAAAATAGATATGCAATAAATCCATTTCTTGATATTCCTCATACAAAATATTTACTCTAGAACAGTCTGTGGTTTGGAATACCATGTGGGGAAAATACCTAGATTTTAGATCGAAACCTAACCATTACAGAATAGGTATTTACGTGAATCCTTGGCCCATCGACGGAAGAAGAATTTCATCAATTTATAGAAAATTCATTAAGCAGTGGACACTCTATCTCTGTATGTGCAGTATCTCTTTAAGTGACACGCGTTTCTTATGCTTTGGTTGTTGGGAGAAAATTATGCATGTCTTATTCTAGGTTCTAATTGCAGAGTTCAAAAGGTGAAGGCTAGATATGGTATCGCTACAGGTTTAAGCGTGGCTACAATTCAGTCAATCCCATTCACATTTTCATATTAATTATTATTTACTTCTCCTCTTGGCCTGAGCACAATGCACCTTAAACGCACAGATCTATGATGTGAAGACATAAATTATCATGATCATATTGTTTTACTGTTGCAGAGTTAATTTCCAGGTTACAGGATAAAGACGGAGGACAAGGCGGCGTTGATGCGACTCAAAACTAGAAATAAACCAAACCAAGAAGACACAGTTCAATCATGGGACGGTTCAACCACTGTGATAGCAAAAATTTCATTGTGTCAGCATGGGATTTACAGTTTCAGTTTGTAAGAGTGAAAAATATCATTCGCATGGATTCACAGACCAGTTCTAATGTTTGGTTGTGTTTTATTTGTAGGTCTGAGTTCAAGGTGTGATTTGCAGGTTTATGAAGGCGAGAAAATGCAATTCAATAAGCGGGACACACAGTTTCAACCATCTGTTTCTGCTTAGAGTCATTGTTTCAGCATGTAAGGACAGTTGCATCCACTGTTTCGTCATAGAAACACTCAAAACTTCAACTTACAAAAATTTTTTTTTAGCAAATGGAGCAAAAATTATTTGCAAATTAACCATAAAATCGATTACGCATATTGCAAGCCATTAATTTCTTTATTCCTGAAATTAATCTAAATCATCCCTATTTTCTGATCCTCGTGATCACACGAAGCGCGGAGGAGAGCATACTTATTCTAGGTGAAAACAAAACTGAAAAATCTACCTACTTTATGCTAATTAGAATTAAAAATTAGTTATGTGTAATTAAACTTCCAGTGTAGCCACTCACGTAGTAGTAACAACAATATGTTCAGTGGCACTTTCTTGAATGAAAAGTGAAAATATACGAGAGTGAATGAATCTAGTCGCTGTAATGGCAAACTAACTAAGTAAAAACAAAAATATTGATCTAATTGAGTAGTTACCTGGAACCATTGTTCAATAAGGCTTTCGTAGGCGTGATTTTCCTCACTCAGATCATGTTGTAACTCCTCTTCATCTTCCTTGATTTCCTATTCGAATGATTGTTTGTCATCGAATATGCAGGATTCTTCAGATGTTGAATCTTCAATTGTTTCTGGAGGAGTATTTGAATCTTTGATCCTTGTCAAGATCTCCCCTTCCAAGGAAGAGGAGATCCCGACGTTTTCCAGGATCTGAGTGAGTAGTTCCAAGCTGACACTCATTGTTAAATCATGTTAAAAAGAAGGATTCTTACAACACCCAAATCAAAATGAAAAACTTTAAAAAACACTCTTGCTAAAACATAAAAAAAATTACTCTTCACAGTTGCGGAAATTAAAATGTTCCTGATAGTTGGTCAGGGAAAACATGAGCAGTCTCCATTCAAGTAGCTGTTAAGACCCCTAGAACCAACACATGTAGATCACACTTGCAAAAATTTAAACTAATCTTGCAGAAATTGAAATTTACACTAACTTGCAGAAATTGAAACTAATCTTGCAGAAATTGAAATTTAAACTACCCTACATGTCCTTACCCATATGTCACCTCAGAGTTAGGAGCATGT